>JAVHZZ010000004.1:16160498-16395498 GCA_036250195.1 Mixophyes australis
AGCAGTGTATATACTGGGAGATCTCAGTACCAGCAGTGTATATACTGGGAGATCTCAGTACCAGCAGTGTATATACTGGGAGATCTCAGTACCAGCAGTGTATATACTGGGAGATCTCAGTACCAGCAGTGTATATACTGGGAGATCTCAGTACCAGCAGTGTATATACTGTGAGATCTCAGTACTAGCAGTGTATATACTGGGAGATCTCAGTACCAGCAGTGTATATACTGGGAGATCTCAGTACCAGCAGTGTATATACTGGGAGATCTCAGTACCAGCAGTGTATATACTGGGAGATCTCAGTACCAGCAGTGTATATACTGGGAGATCTCAGTACCAGCAGTGTATATACTGGGAGATCTCAGTACCAGCAGTGTATATACTGGGAGATCTCAGTACCAGCAGTGTATATACTGGGAGATCTCAGTACCAGCAGTGTATATACTGGGAGATCTCAGTACCAGCAGTGTATATACTGGGAGATCTCAGTACCAGCAGTGTATATACTGGGAGATCTCAGTACCAGCAGTGTATATACTGGGAGATCTCAGTACCAGCAGTGTATATACTGGGAGATCTCAGTACCAGCAGTGTATATACTGGGAGATCTCAGTACCAGCAAGTGTATATACTGGGAGATCTCAGTACCAGCAGTGTATATACTGGGAGATCTCAGTACTAGCAGTGTATATACTGGGAGATCTCAGTACCAGCAGTGTATATACTGGGAGATCTCAGTACCAGCAGTGTATATACTGGGAGATCTCAGTACCAGCAGTGTATATACTGGGAGATCTCAGTACCAGCAGTGTATATACTGGGAGATCTCAGTACCAGCAGTGTATATACTGGGAGATCTCAGTACCAGCAGTGTATATACTGGGAGATCTCAGTACCAGCAGTGTATATACTGGGAGATCTCAGTACCTAGCAGTGTATATACTGGGAGATCTCAGTACCAGCAGTGTATATACTGGGAGATCTCAGTACCAGCAGTGTATATACTGGGAGATCTCAGTACCAGCAGTGTATATACTGGGAGATCTCAGTACCAGCAGTGTATATACTGGGAGATCTCAGTACCAGCAGTGTATATACTGGGGAGATCTCAGTACCAGCAGTGTATATACTGGGAGATCTCAGTACCAGCAGTGTATATACTGGGAGATCTCAGTACCAGCAGTGTATATACTGGGAGATCTCAGTACCAGCAGTGTATATACTGGGAGATCTCAGTACCAGCAGTGTATATACTGGAGATCTCAGTACCAGCAGTGTATATACTGGGAGATCTCAGTACCAGCAGTGTATATACTGGGAGATCTCAGTACCAGCAGTGTATATACTGGGAGATCTCAGTACCAGCAGTGTATATACTGGGAGATCTCAGTACCAGCAGTGTATATACTGGGTGTGAGATCTCAGTACCAGCAGTGTATATACTGGGAGATCTCAGTACCAGCAGTGTATATACTGGGAGATCTCAGTACCAGCAGTGTATATACTGGGAGATCTCAGTACCAGCAGTGTATATACTGGGGAGATCTCAGTACCAGCAGTGTATATACTGGGAGATCTCAGTACCAGCAGTGTATATACTGGGAGATCTCAGTACCTAGCAGTGTATATACTGGGAGATCTCAGTACCAGCAGTGTATATACTGGGAGATCTCAGTACCTAGCAGTGTATATACTGGGAGATCTCAGTACTAGCAGTGTATATACTGGGAGATCTCAGTACCAGCAGTGTATATACTGGGAGATCTCAGTACCAGCAGTGTATATACTGGGAGATCTCAGTACCAGCAGTGTATATACTGGGAGATCTCAGTACCAGCAGTGTATATACTGGGAGATCTCAGTACCAGCAGTGTATATACTGGGAGATCTCAGTACCAGCAGTGTATATACTGGGAGATCTCAGTACCAGCAGTGTATATACTGGGTGAGATCTCAGTACCAGCAGTGTATATACTGGGAGATCTCAGTACCAGCAGTGTATATACTGTGAGATCTCAGTACCAGCAGTGTATATACTGGGAGATCTCAGTACCAGCAGTGTATATACTGGGAGATCTCAGTACCAGCAGTGTATATACTGGGGAGATCTCAGTACCAGCAGTGTATATACTGGGAGATCTCAGTACCAGCAGTGTATATACTGGGAGATCTCAGTACCTAGCAGTGTATATACTGGGAGATCTCAGTACCAGCAGTGTATATACTGGGAGATCTCAGTACCAGCAGTGTATATACTGGGAGATCTCAGTACCAGCAGTGTATATACTGGGGAGATCTCAGTACCAGCAGTGTATATACTGGGAGATCTCAGTACCAGCAGTGTATATACTGGGAGATCTCAGTACCAGCAGTGTATATACTGGGAGATCTCAGTACCAGCAGTGTATATACTGGGGAGATCTCAGTACCAGCAGTGTATATACTGGGAGATCTCAGTACCAGCAGTGTATATACTGGGAGATCTCAGTACCAGCAGTGTATATACTGGGAGATCTCAGTACCAAGCAGTGTATATACTTGGGAGATCTCAGTACCAGCAGTGTATATACTGGGAGATCTCAGTACCAGCAGTGTATATACTGGGAGATCTCAGTACCAGCAGTGTATATACTGGGAGATCTCAGTACCAGCAGTGTATATACTGGGAGATCTCAGTACCAGCAGTGTATATACTGGGAGATCTCAGTACCAGCAGTGTATATACTGGGAGATCTCAGTACCAGCAGTGTATATACTGGGAGATCTCAGTACCAGCAGTGTATATACTGGGAGATCTCAGTACCAGCAGTGTATATACTGGGAGATCTCAGTACCAGCAGTGTATATACTGGGAGATCTCAGTACCAGCAGTGTATATACTGGGAGATCTCAGTACCAGCAGTGTATATACTGGGAGATCTCAGTACCAGCAGTGTATATACTGGGAGATCTCAGTACCAGCAGTGTATATACTGGGAGATCTCAGTACCAGCAGTGTATATACTGGGAGATCTCAGTACCTAGCAGTGTATATACTGGGAGATCTCAGTACCAGCAGTGTATATACTGGGAGATCTCAGTACCAGCAGTGTATATACTGGGAGATCTCAGTACCAGCAGTGTATATACTGGGAGATCTCAGTACCAGCAGTGTATATACTGGGAGATCTCAGTACCAGCAGTGTATATACTGGGAGATCTCAGTACCAGCAGTGTATATACTGGGAGATCTCAGTACCAGCAGTGTATATACTGGGAGATCTCAGTACCAGCAGTGTATATACTGGGAGATCTCAGTACCAGCAGTGTATATACTGGGAGATCTCAGTACCAGCAGTGTATATACTGGGAGATCTCAGTACCAGCAGTGTATATACTGGGAGATCTCAGTACCAGCAGTGTATATACTGGGAGATCTCAGTACCAGCAGTGTATATACTGGGAGATCTCAGTACCAGCAGTGTATATACTGGGAGATCTCAGTACCAGCAGTGTATATACTGGGAGATCTCAGTACCAGCAGTGTATATACTGGGAGATCTCAGTACCAGCAGTGTATATACTGGGAGATCTCAGTACCAGCAGTGTATATACTGGGAGATCTCAGTACCAGCAGTGTATATACTGGGAGATCTCAGTACCAGCAGTGTATATACTGGGAGATCTCAGTACCAGCAGTGTATATACTGGGAGATCTCAGTACCAGCAGTGTATATACTGGGAGATCTCAGTACCAGCAGTGTATATACTGGGAGATCTCAGTACCAGCAGTGTATATACTGGGAGATCTCAGTACCAGCAGTGTATATACTGGGAGATCTCAGTACCAGCAGTGTATATACTGGGAGATCTCAGTACCAGCAGTGTATATACTGGGAGATCTCAGTACTAGCAGTGTATATACTGGGAGATCTCAGTACCAGCAGTGTATATACTGGGAGATCTCAGTACCAGCAGTGTATATACTGGGAGATCTCAGTACCAGCAGTGTATATACTGGGAGATCTCAGTACCAGCAGTGTATATACTGGGAGATCTCAGTACCAGCAGTGTATATACTGGGAGATCTCAGTACCAGCAGTGTATATACTGGGAGATCTCAGTACCAGCAGTGTATATACTGGGAGATCTCAGTACCAGCAGTGTATATACTGGGAGATCTCAGTACCAGCAGTGTATATACTGGGAGATCTCAGTACCAGCAGTGTATATACTGGGAGATCTCAGTACCAGCAGTGTATATACTGGGAGATCTCAGTACAGCAGTGTATATACTGGGAGATCTCAGTACCAGCAGTGTATATACTGGGGAGATCTCAGTACCAGCAGTGTATATACTGGGAGATCTCAGTACCAGCAGTGTATATACTGGGAGATCTCAGTACTAGCAGTGTATATACTGGGAGATCTCAGTACCAGCAGTGTATATACTGGGAGATCTCAGTACCAGCAGTGTATATACTGGTGAGATCTCAGTACCAGCAGTGTATATACTGGGAGATCTCAGTACCAGCAGTGTATATACTGGGAGATCTCAGTACTAGCAGTGTATATACTGGGAGATCTCAGTACCAGCAGTGTATATACTGGGAGATCTCAGTACCAGCAGTGTATATACTGGGAGATCTCAGTACCAGCAGTGTATATACTGGGAGATCTCAGTACCAGCAGTGTATATACTGGGAGATCTCAGTACCAGCAGTGTATATACTGGGAGATCTCAGTACCAGCAGTGTATATACTGGGAGATCTCAGTACCAGCAGTGTATATACTGGGAGATCTCAGTACCTAGCAGTGTATATACTGGGAGATCTCAGTACCAGCAGTGTATATACTGGGAGATCTCAGTACCAGCAGTGTATATACTGGGAGATCTCAGTACCAGCAGTGTATATACTGGGAGATCTCAGTACCAGCAGTGTATATACTGTGAGATCTCAGTACCTAGCAGTGTATATACTGGGAGATCTCAGTACCAGCAGTGTATATACTGGGAGATCTCAGTACCAGCAGTGTATATACTGGTGAGATCTCAGTACCAGCAGTGTATATACTGGGAGATCTCAGTACCAGCAGTGTATATACTGGTGAGATCTCAGTACTAGCAGTGTATATACTGGGAGATCTCAGTACCAGCAGTGTATATACTGGGAGATCTCAGTACCAGCAGTGTATATACTGGGAGATCTCAGTACCAGCAGTGTATATACTGGGAGATCTCAGTACCAGCAGTGTATATACTGGGAGATCTCAGTACCTAGCAGTGTATATACTGGGAGATCTCAGTACCAGCAGTGTATATACTGGGAGATCTCAGTACCAGCAGTGTATATACTGGGAGATCTCAGTACCAGCAGTGTATATACTGGGGAGATCTCAGTACCAGCAGTGTATATACTGGGAGATCTCAGTACCAGCAGTGTATATACTGGGAGATCTCAGTACCAGCAGTGTATATACTGGGAGATCTCAGTACCAGCAGTGTATATACTGGGAGATCTCAGTACCAGCAGTGTATATACTGGGGAGATCTCAGTACCAGCAGTGTATATACTGGGAGATCTCAGTACCAGCAGTGTATATACTGGGAGATCTCAGTACTAGCAGTGTATATACTGGGAGATCTCAGTACCAGCAGTGTATATACTGGGAGATCTCAGTACCAGCAGTGTATATACTGGGAGATCTCAGTACCAGCAGTGTATATACTGGGAGATCTCAGTACCAGCAGTGTATATACTGGGAGATCTCAGTACCAGTACCAGCAGTGTATATACTGGGAGATCTCAGTACCAGCAGTGTATATACTGGGAGATCTCAGTACCAGCAGTGTATATACTGTGAGATCTCAGTACCAGCAGTGTATATACTGGGAGATCTCAGTACCAGCAGTGTATATACTGGGAGATCTCAGTACCAGCAGTGTATATACTGGGAGATCTCAGTACCAGCAGTGTATATACTGGGAGATCTCAGTACCAGCAGTGTATATACTGGGAGATCTCAGTACCAGCAGTGTATATACTGGAGATCTCAGTACCAGCAGTGTATATACTGGGAGATCTCAGTACCAGCAGTGTATATACTGGGAGATCTCAGTACCAGCAGTGTATATACTGGGAGATCTCAGTACCAGCAGTGTATATACTGGGAGATCTCAGTACCAGCAGTGTATATACTGGGAGATCTCAGTACCAGCAGTGTATATACTGGGAGATCTCAGTACCAGCAGTGTATATACTGGGAGATCTCAGTACCAGCAGTGTATATACTGGGAGATCTCAGTACCAGCAGTGTATATACTGGGAGATCTCAGTACCAGCAGTGTATATACTGGGAGATCTCAGTACCAGCAGTGTATATACTGGGAGATCTCAGTACCAGCAGTGTATATACTGGGAGATCTCAGTACCAGCAGTGTATATACTGGGAGATCTCAGTACCAGCAGTGTATATACTGGGAGATCTCAGTACCAGCAGTGTATATACTGGGAGATCTCAGTACCAGCAGTGTATATACTGGGAGATCTCAGTACCAGCAGTGTATATACTGGGAGATCTCAGTACCAGCAGTGTATATACTGGGAGATCTCAGTACCAGCAGTGTATATACTGGGAGATCTCAGTACCAGCAGTGTATATACTGGGAGATCTCAGTACCAGCAGTGTATATACTGGGAGATCTCAGTACCAGCAGTGTATATACTGGGAGATCTCAGTACCAGCAGTGTATATACTGGGAGATCTCAGTACCAGCAGTGTATATACTGGGAGATCTCAGTACCAGCAGTGTATATACTGGGAGATCTCAGTACCAGCAGTGTATATACTGGGAGATCTCAGTACCAGCAGTGTATATACTGGGGGAGATCTCAGTACCAGCAGTGTATATACTGGGAGATCTCAGTACCAGCAGTGTATATACTGGGAGATCTCAGTACCAGCAGTGTATATACTGGGAGATCTCAGTACCAGCAGTGTATATACTGGGAGATCTCAGTACCAGCAGTGTATATACTGGGAGATCTCAGTACCAGCAGTGTATATACTGGGAGATCTCAGTACCAGCAGTGTATATACTGGGAGATCTCAGTACCAGCAGTGTATATACTGGGAGATCTCAGTACCTAGCAGTGTATATACTGGGAGATCTCAGTACTAGCAGTGTATATACTGGGGTGAGATCTCAGTACCAGCAGTGTATATACTGGGAGATCTCAGTACCAGCAGTGTATATACTGGGAGATCTCAGTACCAGCAGTGTATATACTGGGAGATCTCAGTACCAGCAGTGTATATACTGGGAGATCTCAGTACCAGCAGTGTATATACTGGGAGATCTCAGTACCAGCAGTGTATATACTGGGAGATCTCAGTACCAGCAGTGTATATACTGGGAGATCTCAGTACCAGCAGTGTATATACTGGGAGATCTCAGTACCAGCAGTGTATATACTGGGAGATCTCAGTACAGCAGTGTATACTGGGAGATCTCAGTACCAGCAGTGTATATACTGGGAGATCTCAGTACCAGCAGTGTATATACTGGGAGATCTCAGTACCAGCAGTGTATATACTGGGAGATCTCAGTACCAGCAGTGTATATACTGGGAGATCTCAGTACCAGCAGTGTATATACTGGGAGATCTCAGTACCAGCAGTGTATATACTGGGAGATCTCAGTACCAGCAGTGTATATACTGGGAGATCTCAGTACCAGCAGTGTATATACTGGGAGATCTCAGTACCAGCAGTGTATATACTGGGAGATCTCAGTACCAGCAGTGTATATACTGGGAGATCTCAGTACCAGCAGTGTATATACTGGGAGATCTCAGTACCAGCAGTGTATATACTGGGAGATCTCAGTACCAGCAGTGTATATACTGGGAGATCTCAGTACCAGCAGTGTATATACTGGGAGATCTCAGTACCAGCAGTGTATATACTGGGAGATCTCAGTACCAGCAGTGTATATACTGGGAGATCTCAGTACCAGCAGTGTATATACTGGGAGATCTCAGTACCAGCAGTGTATATACTGGGAGATCTCAGTACCAGCAGTGTATATACTGGGAGATCTCAGTACCAGCAGTGTATATACTGGGAGATCTCAGTACCAGCAGTGTATATACTGGGAGATCTCAGTACCAGCAGTGTATATACTGGGAGATCTCAGTACCAGCAGTGTATATACTGGGAGATCTCAGTACCAGCAGTGTATATACTGGGAGATCTCAGTACCAGCAGTGTATATACTGGGAGATCTCAGTACCAGCAGTGTATATACTGGGAGATCTCAGTACCAGCAGTGTATATACTGGGAGATCTCAGTACCAGCAGTGTATATACTGGGTGAGATCTCAGTACCAGCAGTGTATATACTGGGAGATCTCAGTACCAGCAGTGTATATACTGGGAGATCTCAGTACCAGCAGTGTATATACTGGGAGATCTCAGTACCAGCAGTGTATATACTGGTGAGATCTCAGTACCAGCAGTGTATATACTGGGAGATCTCAGTACCAGCAGTGTATATACTGGGAGATCTCAGTACCAGCAGTGTATATACTGGGAGATCTCAGTACCAGCAGTGTATATACTGGGAGATCTCAGTACCAGCAGTGTATATACTGGGAGATCTCAGTACCAGCAGTGTATATACTGGGAGATCTCAGTACCAGCAGTGTATATACTGGGAGATCTCAGTACCAGCAGTGTATATACTGGGAGATCTCAGTACCAGCAGTGTATATACTGGGAGATCTCAGTACCAGCAGTGTATATACTGGGAGATCTCAGTACCAGCAGTGTATATACTGGGAGATCTCAGTACCAGCAGTGTATATACTGGGAGATCTCAGTACCAGCAGTGTATATACTGGGAGATCTCAGTACCAGCAGTGTATATACTGGGAGATCTCAGTACCAGCAGTGTATATACTGGGAGATCTCAGTACCAGCAGTGTATATACTGGGAGATCTCAGTACCAGCAGTGTATATACTGGGAGATCTCAGTACCAGCAGTGTATATACTGGGAGATCTCAGTACCAGCAGTGTATATACTGGGAGATCTCAGTACCAGCAGTGTATATACTGGGAGATCTCAGTACCAGCAGTGTATATACTGGGAGATCTCAGTACCAGCAGTGTATATACTGGGAGATCTCAGTACCAGCAGTGTATATACTGGGAGATCTCAGTACCAGCAGTGTATATACTGGGAGATCTCAGTACCAGCAGTGTATATACTGGGAGATCTCAGTACCAGCAGTGTATATACTGGGAGATCTCAGTACCAGCAGTGTATATACTGGGAGATCTCAGTACCAGCAGTGTATATACTGGGGTGAGATCTCAGTACCAGCAGTGTATATACTGGGAGATCTCAGTACCAGCAGTGTATATACTGGGAGATCTCAGTACCAGCAGTGTATATACTGGGAGATCTCAGTACCAGCAGTGTATATACTGGGAGATCTCAGTACCAGCAGTGTATATACTGGGAGATCTCAGTACCAGCAGTGTATATACTGGGAGATCTCAGTACCAGCAGTGTATATACTGGGAGATCTCAGTACCAGCAGTGTATATACTGGGAGATCTCAGTACCAGCAGTGTATATACTGGGAGATCTCAGTACCAGCAGTGTATATACTGGGAGATCTCAGTACCAGCAGTGTATATACTGGGAGATCTCAGTACCAGCAGTGTATATACTGGGAGATCTCAGTACCAGCAGTGTATATACTGGGAGATCTCAGTACCAGCAGTGTATATACTGGGAGATCTCAGTACCAGCAGTGTATATACTGGGAGATCTCAGTACCAGCAGTGTATATACTGGGAGATCTCAGTACCAGCAGTGTATATACTGGGAGATCTCAGTACCAGCAGTGTATATACTGGGAGATCTCAGTACCAGCAGTGTATATACTGGGAGATCTCAGTACCAGCAGTGTATATACTGGGAGATCTCAGTACCAGCAGTGTATATACTGGGAGATCTCAGTACCAGCAGTGTATATACTGGGAGATCTCAGTACCAGCAGTGTATATACTGGGAGATCTCAGTACCAGCAGTGTATATACTGGGAGATCTCAGTACCAGCAGTGTATATACTGGGAGATCTCAGTACCAGCAGTGTATATACTGGGAGATCTCAGTACCAGCAGTGTATATACTGGGTGAGATCTCAGTACCAGCAGTGTATATACTGGGAGATCTCAGTACCAGCAGTGTATATACTGGGAGATCTCAGTACCAGCAGTGTATATACTGGGAGATCTCAGTACCAGCAGTGTATATACTGGGAGATCTCAGTACCAGCAGTGTATATACTGGGAGATCTCAGTACCAGCAGTGTATATACTGGGGAGATCTCAGTACCAGCAGTGTATATACTGGGAGATCTCAGTACCAGCAGTGTATATACTGGGAGATCTCAGTACCAGCAGTGTATATACTGGGAGATCTCAGTACTAGCAGTGTATATACTGGGAGATCTCAGTACCTAGCAGTGTATATACTGGGAGATCTCAGTACCAGCAGTGTATATACTGGGAGATCTCAGTACCAGCAGTGTATATACTGGGTGAGATCTCAGTACCAGCAGTGTATATACTGGGAGATCTCAGTACCAGCAGTGTATATACTGGGAGATCTCAGTACCAGCAGTGTATATACTGGGAGATCTCAGTACCAGCAGTGTATATACTGGGAGATCTCAGTACCAGCAGTGTATATACTGGGAGATCTCAGTACCAGCAGTGTATATACTGGGAGATCTCAGTACCAGCAGTGTATATACTGGGAGATCTCAGTACCAGCAGTGTATATACTGGGAGATCTCAGTACCAGCAGTGTATATACTGGGAGATCTCAGTACCAGCAGTGTATATACTGGGAGATCTCAGTACCAGCAGTGTATATACTGGGAGATCTCAGTACCAGCAGTGTATATACTGGGAGATCTCAGTACCAGCAGTGTATATACTGGGAGATCTCAGTACCAGCAGTGTATATACTGGGAGATCTCAGTACCAGCAGTGTATATACTGGGAGATCTCAGTACCAGCAGTGTATATACTGGGAGATCTCAGTACCAGCAGTGTATATACTGGGAGATCTCAGTACCAGCAGTGTATATACTGGGAGATCTCAGTACCAGCAGTGTATATACTGGGAGATCTCAGTACCAGCAGTGTATATACTGGGAGATCTCAGTACCAGCAGTGTATATACTGGGAGATCTCAGTACCAGCAGTGTATATACTGGGAGATCTCAGTACCAGCAGTGTATATACTGGGAGATCTCAGTACCAGCAGTGTATATACTGGGAGATCTCAGTACCAGCAGTGTATATACTGGGGAGATCTCAGTACCAGCAGTGTATATACTGGGAGATCTCAGTACCAGCAGTGTATATACTGGGAGATCTCAGTACCAGCAGTGTATATACTGGGAGATCTCAGTACCAGCAGTGTATATACTGGGAGATCTCAGTACCAGCAGTGTATATACTGGGAGATCTCAGTACCAGCAGTGTATATACTGGGAGATCTCAGTACCAGCAGTGTATATACTGGGAGATCTCAGTACCAGCAGTGTATATACTGGGAGATCTCAGTACCAGCAGTGTATATACTGGGAGATCTCAGTACCAGCAGTGTATATACTGGGAGATCTCAGTACCAGCAGTGTATATACTGGGAGATCTCAGTACTAGCAGTGTATATACTGGGAGATCTCAGTACCAGCAGTGTATATACTGGGAGATCTCAGTACCAGCAGTGTATATACTGGGAGATCTCAGTACCAGCAGTGTATATACTGGGAGATCTCAGTACCAGCAGTGTATATACTGGGAGATCTCAGTACCAGCAGTGTATATACTGGGAGATCTCAGTACCAGCAGTGTATATACTGGGAGATCTCAGTACCAGCAGTGTATATACTGGGAGATCTCAGTACCAGCAGTGTATATACTGGGAGATCTCAGTACCAGCAGTGTATATACTGGGAGATCTCAGTACCAGCAGTGTATATACTGGGAGATCTCAGTACCAGCAGTGTATATACTGGGAGATCTCAGTACCAGCAGTGTATATACTGGGAGATCTCAGTACCAGCAGTGTATATACTGGGAGATCTCAGTACCAGCAGTGTATATACTGGGAGATCTCAGTACCTAGCAGTGTATATACTGGGGAGATCTCAGTACACTGGGAGATCTCAGTACCAGCAGTGTATATACTGGGAGATCTCAGTACCAGCAGTGTATATACTGGGAGATCTCAGTACCAGCAGTGTATATACTGGGAGATCTCAGTACCAGCAGTGTATATACTGGGAGATCTCAGTACCAGCAGTGTATATACTGGGAGATCTCAGTACCAGCAGTGTATATACTGTGAGATCTCAGTACTAGCAGTGTATATACTGGTGAGATCTCAGTACCAGCAGTGTATATACTGGGAGATCTCAGTACCAGCAGTGTATATACTGGGAGATCTCAGTACCAGCAGTGTATATACTGGGAGATCTCAGTACCAGCAGTGTATATACTGGGAGATCTCAGTACCAGCAGTGTATATACTGGGAGATCTCAGTACCAGCAGTGTATATACTGGGAGATCTCAGTACCAGCAGTGTATATACTGGGAGATCTCAGTACCAGCAGTGTATATACTGGGAGATCTCAGTACCAGCAGTGTATATACTGGGAGATCTCAGTACCAGCAGTGTATATACTGGGAGATCTCAGTACCAGCAGTGTATATACTGGGAGATCTCAGTACCAGCAGTGTATATACTGGGAGATCTCAGTACCAGCAGTGTATATACTGGGAGATCTCAGTACCAGCAGTGTATATACTGGGAGATCTCAGTACCAGCAGTGTATATACTGGGAGATCTCAGTACTAGCAGTGTATATACTGGGAGATCTCAGTACCAGCAGTGTATATACTGGGAGATCTCAGTACCAGCAGTGTATATACTGGGAGATCTCAGTACCAGCAGTGTATATACTGGGAGATCTCAGTACCAGCAGTGTATATACTGGGAGATCTCAGTACCAGCAGTGTATATACTGGGAGATCTCAGTACCAGCAGTGTATATACTGGGAGATCTCAGTACCAGCAGTGTATATACTGGGAGATCTCAGTACCAGCAGTGTATATACTGGGAGATCTCAGTACCAGCAGTGTATATACTGGGAGATCTCAGTACCAGCAGTGTATATACTGGGAGATCTCAGTACCAGCAGTGTATATACTGGGAGATCTCAGTACCAGCAGTGTATATACTGGGAGATCTCAGTACCAGCAGTGTATATACTGGGAGATCTCAGTACCAGCAGTGTATATACTGGGAGATCTCAGTACCAGCAGTGTATATACTGGGAGATCTCAGTACCAGCAGTGTATATACTGGGAGATCTCAGTACCAGCAGTGTATATACTGGGAGATCTCAGTACCAGCAGTGTATATACTGGGAGATCTCAGTACCAGCAGTGTATATACTGGGAGATCTCAGTACCAGCAGTGTATATACTGGGGAGATCTCAGTACCAGCAGTGTATATACTGGGAGATCTCAGTACCAGCAGTGTATATACTGGGAGATCTCAGTACCAGCAGTGTATATACTGGGAGATCTCAGTACCAGCAGTGTATATACTGGGAGATCTCAGTACCAGCAGTGTATATACTGGGAGATCTCAGTACCAGCAGTGTATATACTGGGAGATCTCAGTACCAGCAGTGTATATACTGGGAGATCTCAGTACCAGCAGTGTATATACTGGGAGATCTCAGTACCAGCAGTGTATATACTGGGAGATCTCAGTACCAGCAGTGTATATACTGGGAGATCTCAGTACCAGCAGTGTATATACTGGGAGATCTCAGTACCAGCAGTGTATATACTGGGAGATCTCAGTACCAGCAGTGTATATACTGGGAGATCTCAGTACCAGCAGTGTATATACTGGGAGATCTCAGTACCAGCAGTGTATATACTGGGAGATCTCAGTACTAGCAGTGTATATACTGGGAGATCTCAGTACCAGCAGTGTATATACTGGGAGATCTCAGTACCAGCAGTGTATATACTGGGAGATCTCAGTACCAGCAGTGTATATACTGGGAGATCTCAGTACCAGCAGTGTATATACTGGGAGATCTCAGTACTAGCAGTGTATATACTGGGGAGATCTCAGTACCAGCAGTGTATATACTGGGAGATCTCAGTACCAGCAGTGTATATACTGGGAGATCTCAGTACCAGCAGTGTATATACTGGGAGATCTCAGTACCAGCAGTGTATATACTGGGAGATCTCAGTACCAGCAGTGTATATACTGGGAGATCTCAGTACCAGCAGTGTATATACTGGGAGATCTCAGTACCAGCAGTGTATATACTGGGAGATCTCAGTACTAGCAGTGTATATACTGGGAGATCTCAGTACCAGCAGTGTATATACTGGGAGATCTCAGTACCAGCAGTGTATATACTGGGAGATCTCAGTACCAGCAGTGTATATACTGGGAGATCTCAGTACCAGCAGTGTATATACTGGGAGATCTCAGTACCAGCAGTGTATATACTGGGAGATCTCAGTACCAGCAGTGTATATACTGGGGAGATCTCAGTACCAGCAGTGTATATACTGGGAGATCTCAGTACTAGCAGTGTATATACTGGGAGATCTCAGTACCAGCAGTGTATATACTGGGAGATCTCAGTACCAGCAGTGTATATACTGGGAGATCTCAGTACCAGCAGTGTATATACTGGGAGATCTCAGTACCAGCAGTGTATATACTGGGAGATCTCAGTACCAGCAGTGTATATACTGGGTGAGATCTCAGTACCAGCAGTGTATATACTGGGAGATCTCAGTACCAGCAGTGTATATACTGTGAGATCTCAGTACTCAGCAGTGTATATACTGGGAGATCTCAGTACCAGCAGTGTATATACTGGGGTGGAGATCTCAGTACTAGCAGTGTATATACTGGGAGATCTCAGTACTAGCAGTGTATATACTGGGTGTGAGATCTCAGTACCAGCAGTGTATATACTGGGGAGATCTCAGTACCAGCAGTGTATATACTGGGAGATCTCAGTACCAGCAGTGTATATACTGGGAGATCTCAGTACCTAGCAGTGTATATACTGGGAGATCTCAGTACTAGCAGTGTATATACTGGGAGATCTCAGTACTAGCAGTGTATATACTGGGAGATCTCAGTACCAGCAGTGTATATACTGGTGAGATCTCAGTACCAGCAGTGTATATACTGGGAGATCTCAGTACCAGCAGTGTATATACTGTGAGATCTCAGTACTAGCAGTGTATATACTGGGAGATCTCAGTACTAGCAGTGTATATACTGGGAGATCTCAGTACCAGCAGTGTATATACTGGGTGGAGATCTCAGTACCAGCAGTGTATATACTGGGAGATCTCAGTACCAGCAGTGTATATACTGGGAGATCTCAGTACTAGCAGTGTATATACTGGGAGATCTCAGTACCAGCAGTGTATATACTGGGAGATCTCAGTACCAGCAGTGTATATACTGGGAGATCTCAGTACCAGCAGTGTATATACTGGGAGATCTCAGTACCAGCAGTGTATATACTGGGAGATCTCAGTACCAGCAGTGTATATACTGGGAGATCTCAGTACCAGCAGTGTATATACTGGGAGATCTCAGTACCAGCAGTGTATATACTGGGAGATCTCAGTACCAGCAGTGTATATACTGGGAGATCTCAGTACCAGCAGTGTATATACTGGGAGATCTCAGTACCAGCAGTGTATATACTGTGAGATCTCAGTACTAGCAGTGTATATACTGGGTGTGAGATCTCAGTACCAGCAGTGTATATACTGGTGTAGATCTCAGTACCAGCAGTGTATATACTGGGAGATCTCAGTACCAGCAGTGTATATACTGGGAGATCTCAGTACCAGCAGTGTATATACTGGGAGATCTCAGTAACTAGCAGTGTATATACTGGGAGATCTCAGTACCAGCAGTGTATATACTGGGAGATCTCAGTACCAGCAGTGTATATACTGGGAGATCTCAGTACCAGCAGTGTATATACTGGGAGATCTCAGTACCAGCAGTGTATATACTGGGAGATCTCAGTACCAGCAGTGTATATACTGGGAGATCTCAGTACTAGCAGTGTATATACTGGGAGATCTCAGTACCAGCAGTGTATATACTGGGAGATCTCAGTACCTAGCAGTGTATATACTGGGAGATCTCAGTACCAGCAGTGTATATACTGGGAGATCTCAGTACCAGCAGTGTATATACTGGGAGATATCAGTACTAGCAGTGTATATACTGGGAGATCTCAGTACCAGCAGTGTATATACTGGGAGATCTCAGTACCAGCAGTGTATATACTGGGAGATCTCAGTACCAGCAGTGTATATACTGGGAGATCTCAGTACCAGCAGTGTATATACTGGGAGATCTCAGTACCAGCAGTGTATATACTGGGAGATCTCAGTACCAGCAGTTGTATATACTGGGAGATCTCAGTACCAGCAGTGTATATACTGGGAGATCTCAGTACCAGCAGTGTATATACTGGGAGATCTCAGTACCAGCAGTGTATATACTGGGAGATCTCAGTACCAGCAGTGTATATACTAGGGTGTGAGATCTCAGTACCAGCAGTGTATATACTGGGAGATCTCAGTACCAGCAGTGTATATACTGTGAGATCTCAGTACCAGCAGTGTATATATTGGGAGATCTCAGTACCAGCAAGTGTATATACTGGGAGATCTCAGTACCAGCAGTGTATATACTGGGAGATCTCAGTACCAGCAGTGTATATACTGGGAGATCTCAGTACCAGCAGTGTATATACTGGGAGATCTCAGTACCAGCAGTGTATATACTGGGTGTGAGATCTCAGTACCAGCAGTGTATATACTGGGGAGATCTCAGTACCAGCAGTGTATATACTGGGAGATCTCAGTACCAGCAGTGTATATACTGGGAGATCTCAGTACCAGCAGTGTATATACTGGGTGTGAGATCTCAGTACCAGCAGTGTATATACTGGGAGATCTCAGTACCAGCAGTGTATATACTGGGAGATCTCAGTACCAGCAGTGTATATACTGGGAGATCTCAGTACCAGCAGTGTATATACTGGGAGATCTCAGTACCAGCAGTGTATATACTGGGAGATCTCAGTACCAGCAGTGTATATACTGGGAGATCTCAGTACCAGCAGTGTATATACTGGGAGATCTCAGTACCAGCAGTGTATATACTGGGTGTGAGATCTCAGTACCAGCAGTGTATATACTGGGAGATCTCAGTACCCAGCAGTGTATATACTGGGGAGATCTCAGTACCAGCAGTGCATATACTGGGAGATCTCAGTACTAGCAGTGTATATACTGTGTATGAGATCTCAGTACCAGCAGTGTATATACTGGGAGATCTCAGTACCAGCAGTGTATATACTAGGGTGAGATCTCAGTACCAGCAGTGTATATACTGGGAGATCTCAGTACCAGCAGTGTATATACTGGGAGATCTCAGTACCAGCAGTGTATATACTGGGAGATCTCAGTACCAGCAGTGTATATACTGGGAGATCTCAGTACCAGCAGTGTATATACTGGGAGATCTCAGTACCAGCAGTGTATATACTGGGAGATCTCAGTACCAGCAGTGTATATACTGGGAGATCTCAGTACCAGCAGTGTATATACTGGTGTGAGATCTCAGTACCAGCAGTGTATATACTGGGAGATCTCAGTACCAGCAGTGTATATACTGGGAGATCTCAGTACCAGCAGTGTATATACTGGGAGATCTCAGTACCAGCAGTGTATATACTGGGAGATCTCAGTACCAGCAGTGTCTATACTGGGAGATCTCAGTACCAGCAGTGTATATACTGGGAGATCTCAGTACCAGCAGTGTATATACTGGGAGATCTCAGTACCAGCAGTGTATATACTGGGAGATCTCAGTACCAGCAGTGTATATACTGGGAGATCTCAGTACCAGCAGTGTATATACTGGGAGATCTCAGTACCAGCAGTGTATATACTGGGAGATCTCAGTACCAGCAGTGTATATACTGGGAGATCTCAGTACCAGCAGTGTATATACTGGGAGATCTCAGTACTAGCAGTGTATATACTGGGAGATCTCAGTACCAGCAGTGTATATACTGGGAGATCTCAGTACCAGCAGTGTATATACTGGGAGATCTCAGTACCTAGCAGTGTATATACTGGGAGATCTCAGTACCAGCAGTGTATATACTGGGAGATCTCAGTACCAGCAGTGTATATACTGGGAGATCTCAGTACCAGCAGTGTATATACTGGGAGATCTCAGTACCAGCAGTGTATATACTGGGAGATCTCAGTACTAGCAGTGTATATACTGGGAGATCTCAGTACCAGCAGTGTATATACTGGGAGATCTCAGTACCAGCAGTGTATATACTGGTGAGATCTCAGTACCAGCAGTGTATATACTGGGAGATCTCAGTACCAGCAGTGTATATACTGGGAGATCTCAGTACCAGCAGTGTATATACTGGGAGATCTCAGTACCAGCAGTGTATATACTGGGAGATCTCAGTACCAGCAGTGTATATACTGGGAGATCTCAGTACCAGCAGTGTATATACTGGGAGATCTCAGTACCAGCAGTGTATATACTGGGAGATCTCAGTACCAGCAGTGTATATACTGGGAGATCTCAGTACCAGCAGTGTATATACTGGGAGATCTCAGTACCAGCAGTGTATATACTGGGAGATCTCAGTACCAGCAGTGTATATACTGGGAGATCTCAGTACCAGCAGTGTATATACTGGGAGATCTCAGTACCAGCAGTGTATATACTGGGAGATCTCAGTACCAGCAGTGTATATACTGGGAGATCTCAGTACCAGCAGTGTATATACTGGGAGATCTCAGTACCAGCAGTGTATATACTGGGAGATCTCAGTACCAGCAGTGTATATACTGGGAGATCTCAGTACCAGCAGTGTATATACTGGGAGATCTCAGTACCAGCAGTGTATATACTGGGAGATCTCAGTACCAGCAGTGTATATACTGGGAGATCTCAGTACCAGCAGTGTATATACTGGGAGATCTCAGTACCAGCAGTGTATATACTGGGAGATCTCAGTACTAGCAGTGTATATACTGGGAGATCTCAGTACCAGCAGTGTATATACTGGGAGATCTCAGTACCAGCAGTGTATATACTGGGGAGATCTCAGTACCAGCAGTGTATATACTGGGAGATCTCAGTACCAGCAGTGTATATACTGGGAGATCTCAGTACCAGCAGTGTATATACTGGGAGATCTCAGTACCAGCAGTGTATATACTGGGAGATCTCAGTACCAGCAGTGTATATACTAGGGGTGAGATCTCAGTACCAGCAGTGTATATACTGGGAGATCTCAGTACCAGCAGTGTATATACTGTGAGATCTCAGTACCAGCAGTGTATATACTGGGGAGATCTCAGTACCAGCAGTGTATATACTGGGAGATCTCAGTACCAGCAGTGTATATACTGGGAGATCTCAGTACCAGCAGTGTATATACTGGGAGATCTCAGTACCAGCAGTGTATATACTGGGAGATCTCAGTACCAGCAGTGTATATACTGGGTGGAGATCTCAGTACCAGCAGTGTATATACTGGGAGATCTCAGTACCAGCAGTGTATATACTGGGAGATCTCAGTACCAGCAGTGTATATACTGGGAGATCTCAGTACCAGCAGTGTATATACTGGTGTGAGATCTCAGTACCAGCAGTGTATATACTGGGAGATCTCAGTACCAGCAGTGTATATACTGGGAGATCTCAGTACCAGCAGTGTATATACTGGGAGATCTCAGTACCAGCAGTGTATATACTGGGAGATCTCAGTACCAGCAGTGTATATACTGGGAGATCTCAGTACCAGCAGTGTATATACTGGGAGATCTCAGTACCAGCAGTGTATATACTGGGAGATCTCAGTACCAGCAGTGTATATACTGGGTGGAGATCTCAGTACCAGCAGTGTATATACTGGGAGATCTCAGTACCAGCAGTGTATATACTGGGAGATCTCAGTACCAGCAGTGTATATACTGTGAGATCTCAGTACTAGCAGTGTATATACTGTGTATGAGATCTCAGTACCAGCAGTGTATATACTGGGAGATCTCAGTACCAGCAGTGTATATACTAGGGGTGAGATCTCAGTACCAGCAGTGTATATACTGGGAGATCTCAGTACCAGCAGTGTATATACTGTGAGATCTCAGTACCAGCAGTGTATATATTGGGAGATCTCAGTACCAGCAATGTATATACTGGGGAGATCTCAGTACCAGCAGTGTATATACTGGGAGATCTCAGTACCAGCAGTGTATATACTGGGAGATCTCAGTACCAGCAGTGTATATACTGGGAGATCTCAGTACCAGCAGTGTATATACTGGGTGTGAGATCTCAGTACCAGCAGTGTATATACTGGGAGATCTCAGTACCAGCAGTGTATATACTGGGAGATCTCAGTACCAGCAGTGTATATACTGGGAGATCTCAGTACCAGCAGTGTATATACTGGGAGATCTCAGTACCAGCAGTGTCTATACTGGGAGATCTCAGTACCAGCAGTGTCTATACTGGGAGATCTCAGTACCAGCAGTGTCTATACTGGGAGATCTCAGTACCAGCAGTGTATATACTGGGAGATCTCAGTACCAGCAGTGTATATACTGGGAGATCTCAGTACCAGCAGTGTATATACTGGGAGATCTCAGTACCAGCAGTGTATATACTGGGAGATCTCAGTACCAGCAGTGTATATACTGGGAGATCTCAGTACCAGCAGTGTATATACTGGGAGATCTCAGTACTAGCAGTGTATATACTGGGAGATCTCAGTACCAGCAGTGTATATACTGGGAGATCTCAGTACTAGCAGTGTATATACTGGGAGAGATCTCAGTACCTAGCAGTGTATATACTGGGAGATCTCAGTACCAGCAGTGTATATACTGGGAGATCTCAGTACCAGCAGTGTATATACTGGGAGATCTCAGTACCAGCAGTGTATATACTGGGAGATCTCAGTACCAGCAGTGTATATACTGGGAGATCTCAGTACCAGCAGTGTATATACTGGGAGATCTCAGTACCAGCAGTGTATATACTGGGAGATCTCAGTACTAGCAGTGTCTATACTGGGAGATCTCAGTACCAGCAGTGTATATACTGGGAGATCTCAGTACCAGCAGTGTATATACTGTGAGATCTCAGTACCAGCAGTGTATATACTGGGAGATCTCAGTACTAGCAGTGTATATACTGGGTGTGAGATCTCAGTACCAGCAGTGTAATATACTGGGAGATCTCAGTACCAGCAGTGTATATACTGTGAGATCTCAGTACCAGCAGTGTATATACTGGGAGATCTCAGTACTAGCAGTGTATATACTGGGTGTGAGATCTCAGTACCAGCAGTGTATATACTGGGAGATCTCAGTACCAGCAGTGTATATACTGTGAGATCTCAGTACTAGCAGTGTATATACTGGGAGATCTCAGTACCAGCAGTGTATATACTGGGAGATCTCAGTACCTAGCAGTGTATATACTGGGAGATCTCAGTACCTAGCAGTGTATATACTGGGTGTGAGATCTCAGTACCAGCAGTGTATATATTGGGAGATCTCAGTACCAGCAATGTATATACTGGGAGATCTCAGTACCAGCAGTGTATATACTGGGAGATCTCAGTACCAGCAGTGTATATACTGGGAGATCTCAGTACCAGCAGTGTATATACTGGGAGATCTCAGTACCAGCAGTGTATATACTGGGTGTGAGATCTCAGTACCAGCAGTGTATATACTGGGAGATCTCAGTACCAGCAGTGTATATACTGGGAGATCTCAGTACCAGCAGTGTATATACTGGGAGATCTCAGTACCAGCAGTGTATATACTGGGAGATCTCAGTACCAGCAGTGTATATACTGGGAGATCTCAGTACCAGCAGTGTCTATACTGGGAGATCTCAGTACCAGCAGTGTATATACTGGGAGATCTCAGTACCAGCAGTGTATATACTGGGAGATCTCAGTACCAGCAGTGTATATACTGGGAGATCTCAGTACCAGCAGTGTATATACTGGGAGATCTCAGTACCAGCAGTGTATATACTGGGAGATCTCAGTACCAGCAGTGTATATACTGGGAGATCTCAGTACCAGCAGTGTATATACTGGGAGATCTCAGTACCTAGCAGTGTATATACTGGGAGATCTCAGTACCAGCAGTGTATATACTGGGAGATCTCAGTACCTAGCAGTGTATATACTGGGAGATCTCAGTACTAGCAGTGTATATACTGGGAGATCTCAGTACCAGCAGTGTATATACTGGGGAGATCTCAGTACCAGCAGTGTATATACTGGGAGATCTCAGTACCAGCAGTGTATATACTGGGAGATCTCAGTACCAGCAGTGTATATACTGGGAGATCTCAGTACCAGCAGTGTATATACTGGGAGATCTCAGTACCAGCAGTGTATATACTGGGAGATCTCAGTACCAGCAGTGTATATACTAGGGGTGAGATCTCAGTACCAGCAGTGTATATACTGGGAGATCTCAGTACCAGCAGTGTATATACTGTGAGATCTCAGTACCAGCAGTGTATATATTGGGAGATCTCAGTACCAGCAATGTATATACTGGGAGATCTCAGTACCAGCAGTGTATATACTGGGAGATCTCAGTACCAGCAGTGTATATACTGGGAGATCTCAGTACCAGCAGTGTATATACTGGGAGATCTCAGTACCAGCAGTGTATATACTGGGTGTGAGATCTCAGTACCAGCAGTGTATATACTGGGAGATCTCAGTACCAGCAGTGTATATACTGGGAGATCTCAGTACCAGCAGTGTATATACTGGGAGATCTCAGTACCAGCAGTGTATATACTGGGGGAGATCTCAGTACCAGCAGTGTATATACTGGGAGATCTCAGTACCAGCAGTGTATATACTGGGAGATCTCAGTACCAGCAGTGTCTATACTGGGAGATCTCAGTACCAGCAGTGTATATACTGGGAGATCTCAGTACCAGCAGTGTATATACTGGGAGATCTCAGTACCAGCAGTGTATATACTGGGAGATCTCAGTACCAGCAGTGTATATACTGGGAGATCTCAGTACCAGCAGTGTATATACTGGGTGTGAGATCTCAGTACCAGCAGTGTATATACTGGGAGATGAGATCTCAGTACCAGCAGTGTATATACTGGGAGATCTCAGTACCAGCAGTGCATATACTGTGAGATCTCAGTACTAGCAGTGTATATACTGTGTATGAGATCTCAGTACCAGCAGTGTATATACTGGGAGATCTCAGTACCAGCAGTGTATATACTAGGGGTGAGATCTCAGTACCAGCAGTGTATATACTGGGAGATCTCAGTACCAGCAGTGTATATACTGTGAGATTCTCAGTACCAGCAGTGTATATATTGGGAGATCTCAGTACCAGCAATGTATATACTGGGAGATCTCAGTACCAGCAGTGTATATACTGGGAGATCTCAGTACCAGCAGTGTATATACTGGGAGATCTCAGTACCAGCAGTGTATATACTGGGAGATCTCAGTACCAGCAGTGTATATACTGGGTGAGATCTCAGTACCAGCAGTGTATATACTGGGAGATCTCAGTACCAGCAGTGTATATACTGGGAGATCTCAGTACCAGCAGTGTATATACTGGGAGATCTCAGTACCAGCAGTGTATATACTGGGAGATCTCAGTACCAGCAGTGTATATACTGGGAGATCTCAGTACCAGCAGTGTATATACTGGGAGATCTCAGTACCAGCAGTGTCTATACTGGGAGATCTCAGTACCAGCAGTGTATATACTGGGAGATCTCAGTACCAGCAGTGTATATACTGGGAGATCTCAGTACCAGCAGTGTATATACTGGGAGATCTCAGTACCAGCAGTGTATATACTGGGAGATCTCAGTACCAGCAGTGTATATACTGGGAGATCTCAGTACCAGCAGTGTATATACTGGGAGATCTCAGTACTAGCAGTGTATATACTGGGAGATCTCAGTACCAGCAGTGTATATACTGGGAGATCTCAGTACTAGCAGTGTATATACTGGGAGATCTCAGTACTAGCAGTGTATATACTGGGAGATCTCAGTACCAGCAGTGTATATACTGGGAGATCTCAGTACCAGCAGTGTATATACTGGGAGATCTCAGTACCAGCAGTGTATATACTGGGAGATCTCAGTACCAGCAGTGTATATACTGGGAGATCTCAGTACCAGCAGTGTATATACTGGGAGATCTCAGTACCAGCAGTGTATATACTGGGAGATCTCAGTACCAGCAGTGTATATACTGGGAGATCTCAGTACTAGCAGTGTCTATACTGGGAGATCTCAGTACCAGCAGTGTATATACTGGGAGATCTCAGTACCAGCAGTGTATTATACTGTGAGATCTCAGTACCAGCAGTGTATATACTGGGAGATCTCAGTACTAGCAGTGTATATACTGGGTGTGAGATCTCAGTACCAGCAGTGTATATACTGGGAGATCTCAGTACCAGCAGTGTATATACTGTGAGATCTCAGTACCAGCAGTGTATATACTGGGAGATCTCAGTACTAGCAGTGTATATACTGGGTGTGAGATCTCAGTACCAGCAGTGTATATACTGGGGAGATCTCAGTACCAGCAGTGTATATACTGTGAGATCTCAGTACTAGCAGTGTATATACTGGGAGATCTCAGTACCAGCAGTGTATATACTGGGAGATCTCAGTACTAGCAGTGTATATACTGGGAGATCTCAGTACTAGCAGTGTATATACTGGTGTGAGATCTCAGTACCAGCAGTGTATATACTGGGAGATCTCAGTACCAGCAGTGTATATATTGGGAGATCTCAGTACCAGCAGTGTATATACTGTGAGATCTCAGTACTAGCAGTGTATATACTGTGAGATCTCAGTACTAGCAGTGTATATACTGGGAGATCTCAGTACTAGCAGTGTATATACTGGGAGATCTCAGTACCAGCAGTGTATATACTGGGTGTGAGATCTCAGTACCAGCAGTGTATATACTGGGAGATCTCAGTACCAGCAGTGTATATACTGTGAGATCTCAGTACTAGCAGTGTATATACTGGGAGATCTCAGTACTAGCAGTGTATATACTGGGAGATCTCAGTACCAGCAGTGTATATACTGGGTGTGAGATCTCAGTACCAGCAGTGTCTATACTGGGAGATCTCAGTACCAGCAGTGTATATACTGTGAGATCTCAGTACTAGCAGTGTATATACTGGGAGATCTCAGTACCAGCAGTGTATATACTGGGAGATCTCAGTACCAGCAGTGTATATACTGGGAGATCTCAGTACCAGCAGTGTATATACTGGGAGATCTCAGTACCAGCAGTGTATATACTGGGAGATCTCAGTACCAGCAGTGTATATACTGGGAGATCTCAGTACCAGCAGTGTATATACTGGGAGATCTCAGTACCAGCAGTGTATATACTGGGAGATCTCAGTACCAGCAGTGTATATACTGGGAGATCTCAGTACCAGCAGTGTATATACTGGGAGATCTCAGTACCAGCAGTGTATATACTGTGAGATCTCAGTACTAGCAGTGTATATACTGGGTGTGAGATCTCAGTACCAGCAGTGTATATACTGGGTGTAAGATCTCAGTACCAGCAGTGTATATACTGGGAGATCTCAGTACCAGCAGTGTATATACTGGGAGATCTCAGTACCAGCAGTGTATATACTGGGAGATCTCAGTACTAGCAGTGTATATACTGGGAGATCTCAGTACCAGCAGTGTATATACTGTGAGATCTCAGTACCAGCAGTGTATATACTGGGAGATCTCAGTACCAGCAGTGTATATACTGGGAGATCTCAGTACCAGCAGTGTATATACTGGGAGATCTCAGTACCAGCAGTGTATATACTGGGAGATCTCAGTACTAGCAGTGTATATACTGGGAGATCTCAGTACCAGCAGTGTATATACTGGGAGATCTCAGTACTAGCAGTGTATATACTGGGAGATCTCAGTACCAGCAGTGTATATACTGGGAGATCTCAGTACCAGCAGTGTATATACTGGGAGATATCAGTACTAGCAGTGTATATACTGGGAGATCTCAGTACCAGCAGTGTATATACTGGGAGATCTCAGTACCAGCAGTGTATATACTGGGAGATCTCAGTACCAGCAGTGTATATACTGGGAGATCTCAGTACCAGCAGTGTATATACTGGGAGATCTCAGTACCAGCAGTGTATATACTGGGAGATCTCAGTACCAGCAGTGTATATACTGGGAGATCTCAGTACTAGCAGTGTATATACTGGGAGATCTCAGTACCAGCAGTGTATATACTGGGAGATCTCAGTACCAGCAGTGTATATACTGGGAGATCTCAGTACCAGCAGTGTATATACTGGGAGATCTCAGTACTAGCAGTGTATATACTGGGAGATCTCAGTACCAGCAGTGTATATACTGGGAGATCTCAGTACCAGCAGTGTATATACTATGAGATCTCAGTACCAGCAGTGTATATACTGGGAGATCTCAGTACCAGCAGTGTATATACTGGGAGATCTCAGTACTAGCAGTGTATATACTGGGAGATCTCAGTACCAGCAGTGTATATACTGGGAGATCTCAGTACCAGCAGTGTATATACTGGGAGATCTCAGTACCAGCAGTGTATATACTGGGATATCTCAGTACCAGCAGTGTATATACTGGGAGATCTGAGTACCAGCAGTGTATATACTGGGAGATCTCAGTACTAGCAGTGTATATACTGGGAGATCTCAGTACCAGCAGTGTATGTACTGGGAGATCTCAGTACCAGCAGTGTATATACTGGGAGATCTCAGTACCAGCAGTGTATATACTGGGAGATCTCAGTACCAGCAGTGTATATACTGGGAGATCTCAGTACCAGCAGTGTCTATACTGGGAGATCTCAGTACTAGCAGTGTATATACTGGGAGATCTCAGTACCAGCAGTGTATATACTGGGAGATCTCAGTACCAGCAGTGTATATACTGGGAGATCTCAGTACCAGCAGTGTATATACTGGGAGATCTCAGTACCAGCAGTGTATATACTGGGAGATCTCAGTACCAGCAGTGTATATACTGGGAGATCTCAGTACCAGCAGTGTATATACTGGGAGATCTCAGTACCAGCAGTGTATATACTGGGAGATCTCAGTACTAGCAGTGTATATACTGGGAGATCTCAGTACCAGCAGTGTATATACTGGGAGATCTCAGTACCAGCAGTGTATATACTGGGAGATCTCAGTACCAGCAGTGTATATACTGGGAGATCTCAGTACTAGCAGTGTATATACTGTGAGATCTCAGTACTAGCAGTGTATATACTAGGGGTGAGATCTCAGTACCAGCAGTGTATATACTGGGAGATCTCAGTACCAGCAGTGTATATACTGGGAGATCTCAGTACCAGCAGTGTATATACTGTGAGATCTCAGTACCAGCAGTGTATATACTGGGAGATCTCAGTACCAGCAGTGTATATACTGTGAGATCTCAGTACCAGCAGTGTATATACTGGGAGATCTCAGTACCAGCAGTGTATATACTGGGAGATCTCAGTACTAGCAGTGTATATACTGGGAGATCTCAGTACCAGCAGTGTATATACTGGGAGATCTCAGTACCAGCAGTGTATATACTGGGAGATCTCAGTACCAGCAGTGTATATACTGGGAGATCTCAGTACCAGCAGTGTATATACTGGGAGATCTCAGTACCAGCAGTGTATATACTGGGAGATCTCAGTACCAGCAGTGTATATACTGGGAGATCTCAGTACCAGCAGTGTATATACTGGGAGATCTCAGTACTAGCAGTGTATATACTGGGAGATCTCAGTACCAGCAGTGTATATACTGGGAGATCTCAGTACCAGCAGTGTATATACTGTGAGATCTCAGTACCAGCAGTGTATATACTGGGAGATCTCAGTACCAGCAGTGTATATACTGGGAGATCTCAGTACTAGCAGTGTATATACTGGGTGTGAGATCTCAGTACCAGCAGTGTATATACTGGGAGATCTCAGTACCAGCAGTGTATATACTGTGAGATCTCAGTACTAGCAGTGTATATACTGGGAGATCTCAGTACCAGCAGTGTATATACTGGAGTGGGAGATCTCAGTACTAGCAGTGTATATACTGGGAGATCTCAGTACTAGCAGTGTATATACTGGGTGTGAGATCTCAGTACCAGCAGTGTATATACTGGAGATCTCAGTACCAGCAGTGTATATATTGGGAGATCTCAGTACCAGCAGTGTATATACTGTGAGATCTCAGTACTAGCAGTGTATATACTGTGAGATCTCAGTACTAGCAGTGTATATACTGGGAGATCTCAGTACTAGCAGTGTATATACTGGGAGATCTCAGTACCAGCAGTGTATATACTGGGTGTGAGATCTCAGTACCAGCAGTGTATATACTGGGAGATCTCAGTACCAGCAGTGTATATACTGTGAGATCTCAGTACTAGCAGTGTATATACTGGGAGATCTCAGTACTAGCAGTGTATATACTGGGAGATCTCAGTACCAGCAGTGTATATACTGGGTGTGAGATCTCAGTACCAGCAGTGTCTATACTGGGAGATCTCAGTACCAGCAGTGTATATACTGTGAGATCTCAGTACTAGCAGTGTATATACTGGGAGATCTCAGTACCAGCAGTGTATATACTGGGAGATCTCAGTACCAGCAGTGTATATACTGGGAGATCTCAGTACCAGCAGTGTATATACTGGGAGATCTCAGTACCAGCAGTGTATATACTGGGAGATCTCAGTACCAGCAGTGTATATACTGGGAGATCTCAGTACCAGCAGTGTATATACTGGGAGATCTCAGTACCAGCAGTGTATATACTGGGAGATCTCAGTACCAGCAGTGTATATACTGGGAGATCTCAGTACCAGCAGTGTATATACTGGGAGATCTCAGTACCAGCAGTGTATATACTGTGAGATCTCAGTACTAGCAGTGTATATACTGGGTGTGAGATCTCAGTACCAGCAGTGTATATACTGGGTGTAAGATCTCAGTACCAGCAGTGTATATACTGGGAGATCTCAGTACCAGCAGTGTATATACTGGGAGATCTCAGTACCAGCAGTGTATATACTGGGAGATCTCAGTACTAGCAGTGTATATTCTGGGAGATCTCAGTACCAGCAGTGTATATACTGTGAGATCTCAGTACCAGCAGTGTATATACTGGGAGATCTCAGTACCAGCAGTGTATATACTGGGAGATCTCAGTACCAGCAGTGTATATACTGGGAGATCTCAGTACCAGCAGTGTATATACTGGGAGATCTCAGTACTAGCAGTGTATATACTGGGAGATCTCAGTACCAGCAGTGTATATACTGGGAGATCTCAGTACTAGCAGTGTATATACTGGGAGATCTCAGTACCAGCAGTGTATATACTGGGAGATCTCAGTACCAGCAGTGTATATACTGGGAGATCTCAGTACTAGCAGTGTATATACTGTGAGATCTCAGTACCAGCAGTGTATATACTGGGAGATCTCAGTACCAGCAGTGTATATACTGGGAGATCTCAGTACCAGCAGTGTATATACTGGGAGATCTCAGTACCAGCAGTGTATATACTGTGAGATCTCAGTACTAGCAGTGTATATACTGGGAGATCTCAGTACCAGCAGTGTATATACTGGGAGATCTCAGTACTAGCAGTGTATATACTGTGAGATCTCAGTACCAGCAGTGTATATACTGGGAGATCTCAGTACCAGCAGTGTATATACTGGGAGATCTCAGTACCAGCAGTGTATATACTGGGAGATCTCAGTACCAGCAGTGTATATACTGGGAGATCTCAGTACCAGCAGTGTATATACTGTGAGATCTCAGTACCAGCAGTGTATATACTGGGAGATCTCAGTACTAGCAGTGTATATACTAGGGGTGAGATCTCAGTACCAGCAGTGTATATACTGGGAGATCTCAGTACCAGCAGTGTATATACTGGGAGATCTCAGTACTAGCAGTGTATATACTGTGAGATCTCAGTACCAGCAGTGTATATACTGGGAGATCTCAGTACCAGCAGTGTATATACTGTGAGATCTCAGTACTAGCAGTGTATATACTGGGAGATCTCAGTACTAGCAGTGTATATACTGGGAGATCTCAGTACCAGCAGTGTATATACTGGGTGTGAGATCTCAGTACTAGCAGTGTATATACTGGGAGATCTCAGTACCAGCAGTGTATATACTGGGTGTGAGATCTCAGTACTAGCAGTGTATATACTGGGAGATCTCAGTACCAGCAGTGTATATACTGGGTGTGAGATCTCAGTACCAGCAATGTATATACTGGGAGATCTCAGTACCAGCAGTGTATATACTGGGAGATCTCAGTACCAGTAGTGTATATACTGGGAGATCTCAGTACCAGCAGTGTATATACTGGGAGATCTCAGTACCAGCAGTGTATATACTGGGAGATCTCAGTACCAGCAGTGTATATACTGGGAGATCTCAGTACTAGCAGTGTATATACTGGGAGATCTCAGTACCAGCAGTGTATATACTGGGAGATCTCAGTACCAGCAGTGTATATACTGGGAGATCTCAGTACCAGCAGTGTATATACTGTGAGATCTCAGTACCAGCAGTGTATATACTGGGAGATCTCAGTACTAGCATTGTATATACTGGGAGATCTCAGTACCAGCAGTGTATATACTGGGAGATCTCAGTACCAGCAGTGTATATACTGGGAGATCTCAGTACCAGCAGTGTATATACTGGGAGATCTCAGTACTAGCAGTGTATATACTGGGAGATCTCAGTACTAGCAGTGTATATACTGGGAGATCTCAGTACCAGCAGTGTATATACTGGGAGATCTCAGTACCAGCAGTGTATATACTGGGAGATCTCAGTACCAGCAGTGTATATACTGGGAGATCTCAGTACTAGCAGTGTATATACTGGGAGATCTCAGTACCAGCAGTGTATATACTGTGAGATCTCAGTACCAGCAGTGTATATACTGGGAGATCTCAGTACCAGCAGTGTATATACTGGGAGATCTCAGTACCAGCAGTGTATATACTGTGAGATCTCAGTACCAGCAGTGTATATACTGGGAGATCTCAGTACTAGCATTGTATATACTGGGAGATCTCAGTACCAGCAGTGTATATACTGGGAGATCTCAGTACCAGCAGTGTATATACTGGGAGATCTCAGTACTAGCAGTGTATATACTGGGAGATCTCAGTACCAGCAGTGTATATACTGGGTGTGAGATCTCAGTACTAGCAGTGTATATACTGGGTGTGAGATCTCAGTACCAGCAGTGTATATACTGGGTGTGAGATCTCAGTACTAGCAGTGTATATACTGGGAGATCTCAGTACCAGCAGTGTATATACTGTGAGATCTCAGTACCAGCAGTGTATATACTGTGAGATCTCAGTACCAGCAGTGTATATACTGGGTGTGAGATCTCAGTACTAGCAGTGTATATACTGGGAGATCTCAGTACCAGCAGTGTATATACTGTGAGATCTCAGTACCAGCAGTGTATATACTGTGAGATCTCAGTACCAGCAGTGTATATACTGGGTGTGAGATCTCAGTACTAGCAGTGTATATACTGGGTGTGAGATCTCAGTACCAGCAGTGTATATACTGGGTGCGAGATCTCAGTACCAGCAGTGTATATACTGGGTGTGAGATCTCAGTACTAGCAGTGTATATACTGGGTGTGAGATCTCAGTACCAGCAGTGTATATACTGGGAGATCTCAGTACCAGCAGTGTATATACTGTGAGATCTCAGTACTAGCAGTGTATATACTGGGAGATCTCAGTACCAGCAGTGTATATACTGGGAGATCTCAGTACCAGCAGTGTATATACTGGGAGATCTCAGTACTAGCAGTGTATATACTGGGTGTGAGATCTCAGTACCAGCAGTGTATATACTGGGTGTGAGATCTCAGTACTAGCAGTGTATATACTGGGAGATCTCAGTACCAGCAGTGTATATACTGTGAGATCTCAGTACCAGCAGTGTATATACTGTGAGATCTCAGTACCAGCAGTGTATATACTGGGTGTGAGATCTCAGTACTAGCAGTGTATATACTGGGAGATCTCAGTACCAGCAGTGTATATACTGTGAGATCTCAGTACCAGCAGTGTATATACTGTGAGATCTCAGTACCAGCAGTGTATATACTGGGTGTGAGATCTCAGTACTAGCAGTGTATATACTGGGTGTGAGATCTCAGTACCAGCAGTGTATATACTGGGTGCGAGATCTCAGTACCAGCAGTGTATATACTGGGTGTGAGATCTCAGTACTAGCAGTGTATATACTGGGTGTGAGATCTCAGTACCAGCAGTGTATATACTGGGAGATCTCAGTACCAGCAGTGTATATACTGTGAGATCTCAGTACTAGCAGTGTATATACTGGGAGATCTCAGTACCAGCAGTGTATATACTGGGAGATCTCAGTACTAGCAGTGTATATACTGTGAGATCTCAGTACCAGCAGTGTATATACTGGGAGATCTCAGTACTAGCAGTGTATATACTGGGTGTGAGATCTCAGTACCAGCAGTGTATATACTGGGAGATCTCAGTACCAGCAGTGTATATACTGTGAGATCTCAGTACTAGCAGTGTATATACTGGGAGATCTCAGTACCAGCAGTGTATATACTGGGAGATCTCAGTACTAGCAGTGTATATACTGTGAGATCTCAGTACCAGCAGTGTATATACTGGGAGATCTCAGTACCAGCAGTGTATATACTGGGAGATCTCAGTACCAGCAGTGTATATACTGGGAGATCTCAGTACTAGCAGTGTATATACTGGGAGATCTCAGTACCAGCAGTGTATATACTGGGAGATCTCAGTACCAGCAGTGTATATACTGGGAGATCTCAGTACTAGCAGTGTATATACTGTGAGATCTCAGTACTAGCAGTGTATATACTGTGAGATCTCAGTACCAGCAGTGTATATACTGGGAGATCTCAGTACCAGCAGTGTATATACTGGGAGATCTCAGTACTAGCAGTGTATATACTGGGAGATCTCAGTACCAGCAGTGTATATACTGGGAGATCTCAGTACCAGCAGTGTATATACTGGGAGATCTCAGTACTAGTTTGGTGTCAGCAGTAGAGCTGGAGGCTCTAGGACCCTGCGCTGTCTCCAGCAGCTGTCTGACCATGGGTGGAGATAGTGAATAACAAGTTTAGTGGAGCTGTCTCTCCCTCCTCTGTCTGTGGCCCCTGCACCCAGCCCCTCTCTCTCTGTGCCCCCACACACACATGCAGAGCCCCCCCACATTGCATGCACAGAGGAGGAAGCCTGCAGTCCTGGAGGGGGCTGCTGTATGAGGACTGTGCCTCCCCCAGCTGTACTCTGCATGGAAGGAACCTCATGCATTGCTAACCAGGTATTTCCCCCCCCTTAAAATAACGTCCCCTAGCCAGCCCCGTGTGTCAGTCTGCAGGGGGGTAGAGAGCACATGGACTGGGCTTAATGGCAGCCAATCTCTCTGCATTCACTCTATTGACTTGTGATTCAGGGCAAAGGACACTGCACAAGCTGCAACTATCAGCTCCTGGCCAGACAGAAACCTGACTCTGCAGCTGGTAAGAGCCCATTTTCCCCCTGCAGACAGCTGACAGCCCAGCTTGGTGGGGGAGAAATGGTCATTTTTGGGGGTGGAAATACACTGAGTTGCAGAGAGTGTGTGTGTGCATGTATAATGTGTATATAGGCAGTATGCATTCTGTGGGAGAAGGCCCATGCATTAAGTCTGCAAGTTGCATGCTGTGGTGTCAGTTATATGTTGCTGGAGAATAACATCTACATTGCAAAAACAACTTCTTTTTTTCTTTTGCACATTATTTCATTTTTCAAAGCCATTTCTGCCAGCCCTGGATGTGTCTCAGTCTCTCTCCTGCCATATAGACTCCCAAATACTTCACTTTTTTATTAGTCTATATCGTGGCTTTGACCGGTTTACCCAGCAATCTGTATAATATTCTGCACCACGCCAAAGTGTCGTAGAGTTCAGTTATCTGTTCCTTGTTGTTGTTATTGTGTCACTTTGATGTTTAGTTTGTGAAAAACAAGTTGTTACAGTGTGTCCCTCAGGTTCTACAATATAAACTGATTTGTTGGTTGGTGCTTAAGGTACGATTGGAGTTTTGGGATTACAGAGGCCTTAAATAAAGACGTACGAGTAACTGGAACATAAAGATATATATATTTTACAGAGGGGGCGGCCTGGTAGCTTGGCACCCTTGCATATAATTATAGTCATCTAATTTAATGCTGACGTTGCAGATTGTGCTTTGACTGTTGACTTTTCCGTGATACTAACCTATATATTTCTCCTCAGGTGGATGACACCGTCCTGTATAAGCTGCCAAACACTGTACGAAGCCTTTTTTGTGTTTCAGTATTTGATGATCTCAGTATATCTCTATCTAAAAGTATTTTTCTTTTTTTCTTTTTAAGGCAAATTTCTTCATCCAAAGAGTAGTCTATAGTTGTAAGCGCAACCTTTAGAGTTAACAATAAGCATTTACCCTGAACGTTGTCTATACGTCGAGTCCTTAACGCCTTTTTGACATTTAATTAACTAGTTTTCTCTTAAAGACTACAGGAAAACAAAAATCATTTGCACATTAGATTTTTATTTTGCTATCCAAGTGTATCTGAGTTTAGAACTTACTATTTTAAAAAGTATTCTAGAGAGATCTTTGGGGTGTGATTGCACTACGTATATAGATAGATATATATATATATATCTATATATCTATCTATCTATCTGTTCTGTGGGTTTTGTTTTTTTTTTGTTTTTATTTTTAAATTCCCTCTTGAAAGTCCGAAAGCTGAAATAAAACCTCGATTCTTAATTGAAAACATCTGGGGGATCCCGACAAATCCTAAAACAAAATTCAGCTTGTTCCTCAAAGTCTCCGGGATCAGTTTTCTTAGGATCTAATCGGAGCAGAGGGGGGGGAAAGAAAAATCTCTAAATCCGGCTGAATTAAGAGTGGCTTATTGTTGAGAGGTATCGCCTCGTTCATTGCAGACTCTAACAAACTAATGCATCGCCTCGGGCGAGAAGGGATTGCCGTTCTCTTCTGCTACTGCCACATTGATGCGTGAATGTAGTTCTTCTGCCATCAGATATTCCCGGTTAACTCCGAGTTGTAACGACGGTGCGTTGAATCAGGAGACCTGTATTCTGACATTATAGTATCACTGACTGGTGCATAAAACCTTTATCATCCTCCGGGATTCATTCTTTTACAGTTTTATTTTATTATTATTTTGAGAACTAGAAGACGCCAACATAGCACTTTTTTTTGGGAGCAGTTTAACCTTGGATGGGGAGAAAAATAAAAAATCCTTGACGTTTTCAGATCATCAGGTTAGATATTTCACTGCGCTAGCACAATACCCGGATTCAGGACCTGCATATTGAGCGGCACTGGAATATAAGGAGTATTTTTCTAGAGAGAGGGGCAAAAGAGCATTTCGTATCCGGGGACAGCGTGCACATTAACCTGGACTCTCCCGCAGCTTTTCTGGCCGATAACTGAGCTAGAATATAAAGTGGAGACCTTGATCCTGATCTGTCTATGGGAAACGTGCCGCCATCAAGGTGCTACCACGTCGTAGGAAGCTCCTCCTGGACGGACGAGCCGGAGGAGAACTAGATGGTGTCTTGTAGGGATCCCGGGACTGCTTGGGGCCACGTTTTGCTTTCATGGGCAGAGAGACGTTGACGGGAAGCTGAGAAAGGCATCGAGTCTTGGCGTGTCCGAAGATGGACGACGTGAAGAAGTGCGGCTACCTGCGCAAGCAGAAGTCTATGCGGAGGAGATACTTTGTCCTGCGCAGTCCCGGGGCCCGGGGCCCCGCCAGGCTAGAGTACTACGAGAGTGAGAAGAAGTTCCGGCTGGCGGATGGGTCCGGGGATCCTCGCGGAGCCGTGGTCTTGGAAGAGGCGTTTGGTGTTAATAAGAGGGCGGATGCTAAGAGGAGGCACCTGCTGGTCCTGTACACACGTGACGGGGGGCTCTGCGTGTCTGCGGAGGGAGAAGAGGAGCAGGAGGCCTGGTACCAGGCTATCCAGGAGCTACAATCGCAGGGTAATACAGCTGCTGACGCTTCATTGTGTTCTTATCTCGTATACTAACATTAACCAGATTACACATATTACCAGATAACAGTCTCTAGGCCGTCTGTGTATGTGTGTGTCATGGTGTAATAGTGTGTGTACAGGGCTGTGTGTATGTATATGGCATGGTGTAATAGTGTCTGTACTGTGTGTATACATGTCATTGTGTAGTGTCTACTGGGCTGTGTGTGTATGGCATGGAGTAGTCGTGTCTATACTGTGTATATGGCCTAGTTTAGCGGTGTCTGTACTGTGTGTATATGGCATGGTGTAGCAGTGTCTGTACTGTGTGTGTATATGGCATGGTGTAGCAGTGTCTGTACTGTGTGTGTATATGGCATGGTGTAGTAGTGTCTGTACTGGGTTGTGTGTGTATATGGCATGGTATAATAGTGTCTGGGCTGTGTGTATATATGGCATGGTGTAGTAGTGTCTGTACTGGGCTGTGTGTATATATGGCATGGTGTAGCGGTGTCTGTACTGTGTGTATATGGCATGGTGTAGCGGTGTCTGTACTGTGTGTATATGGCATGGTGTAGCGGTGTCTGTACTGTGTGTATATGGCATGGTGTAGCGGTGTCTGTACTGTGTGTATATGGCATGGTGTAGCGGTGTCTGTACTGTGTGTATATGGCATGGTGTACTGGGTGCATATGGCATGGTGTAGCGGTGTCTGTACTGGGTTGTGTGTGTATATGGCATGGTGTAGCGGTGTCTGTACTGGGTTGTGTGTGTATATGGCATGGTGTAGCGGTGTCTGTACTGGGTTGTGTGTGTGTATATGGCATGCTGTAGCGGTGCCTGTACTGGGTTGTGTGTGTGTGTATATGGCATGCTGTAGCGGTGCCTGTACTGGGTTGTGTGTGTATCTGGCATGCTGTAGCGGTGCCTGTACTGGGTTGTGTGTGTATCTGGCATGCTGTAGCGGTGCCTGTACTGGGTTGTGTGTATCTGGCATGCTGTAGCGGTGCCTGTACTAGGTTGTGTGTATCTGGCATGCTGTAGCGGTGCCTGTACTGGGTTGTGTGTATATGGCATGCTGTACTGGTGCCTGTACTGGGTTGTGTGTATATGGCATGCTGTACTGGTGCCTGTACTGGGTTGTGTGTATATGGCATGCTGTAGCGGTGCCTGTACTGGGTTGTGTGTGTATCTGGCATGCTGTAGCGGTGCCTGTACTGGGTTGTGTGTGTGTGTATGTGGCATGGTGTAGTAGTGTCTGTACTGTGTGTATATGGCATGGTGCAGCGGTGTCTGTACTGTGTGTATATGGCATGGTGTAGCAGTGTGTGTATATGGCATGGTGTAGCGGTGTCTGTACTGGGTTGTGTGTGTATATGGCATGGTGTAGCGGTGTCTGTACTGGGTTGTGTGTGTATATGGCATGGTGTAGCGGTGTCTGTACTGGGTTGTGTGTGTATCTGGCATGGTGTAGCGGTGTCTGTACTGGGTTGTGTGTGTATCTGGCATGCTGTAGCAGTGCCTGTACTGGGTTGTGTGTGTATCTGGCATGCTGTAGCGGTGCCTGTACTGGGTTGTGTGTGTATCTGGCATGCTGTAGCGGTGCCTGTACTGGGTTGTGTGTGTATATGGCATGCTGTAGCGGTGCCTGTACTGGGTTGTGTGTGTATCTGGCATGCTGTAGCGGTGCCTGTACTGGGTTGTGTGTGTATCTGGCATGCTGTAGCGGTGCCTGTACTGGGTTGTGTGTGTATATGGCATGCTGTAGCGGTGCCTGTACTGGGTTCTGTGTGTATCTGGCATGCTGTAGCGGTGTCTGTATTGGCTGTGTGTGTATCTGGCATGCTGTAGCGGTGTCTGTACTGTATGCGTACGGCATGGTGTAGTGCAGTGTTGGCTAACCTGTGACACCAGGTGTTGTGAAACTACAAGTCCCAGCATACCCTTCCAGCAATAAGCTGCTATATATTGGCAAATCATGCTGGGACTTGTAGTTTCACAACACCTGGAGTGTCACAGGTTAGCCAACACTGGTGTAGTGTCTGTAAATGATCACATTTGGTGTAATTCCCTTCTCTGGCCTGATGGTGGAGCTGTTGCAGTCATTATATGGTTGGCAGAGTGATATCTGCACCTAGTGTAGCTTTATACGTATGAATAATGCAGGATGCACAGCAGAATCTCCGCTACGTGTACTAAATGATTTTTTACATGTGATAATTTACATTCACGTTCTCTCTCCGCGCTGCCTCAGAGGATCCACCTCCCCCCATCGCTGGGACTGTGCACTTAGTCGTCCTCGGCAGTCCTTACGCCAGTGGTTTCCGTATCTGTAACGCGGCTCACGTGCTATAATGTATTGTTGCTTGTAATTTGATTTCTGCACATCTGTCCTTAAAAGCTGACACTCTTTTGCTAGGCCCAAAAGCCTGACTCCCAGTTGCCACAGTAACCGAACCTGCTTACAGCAAAGGTGTGTTTCTATGGTGATTCTGGCGTCATCTTCCTTGTTTTTCCTGCAGAGCGTCACACCTTTACCCCCCCCCCCCCCCCTTCTCTCACTGTCCTGTAGTTTGCTTTAACCCCTGTCCTCCCATCGCAGTGACGCCACGATCCGTTTACCTACTGTCAGATGCCATCTTGCAAAAACTGTGGCTGTTCTGGATCTAGATCATTCTGGTTTCTGTGTACGAGACGCTCTTCGGAGCATTTGAGTGTGTCAGGGGGTAGCTGGAACAGAGCGATGTTCTGCAGACCTCTAGAGAGCTGATAATCTGCTAATGTCGAATAATAGTACATCAAATGGAGATCTCTCTCTGGTGAGATGGGGCAAGGTCCATGAAGGAAGTGGGGTTGTATGGGACAGGGTAACTTTGTGTTAGAGCCCTCCTAGTGGAGGTGGGGTGTGGTTCTCTTTACGGGGCAGGGTCCAAAGAGTGGGATCTGGGCTTGTATGGGGCAGGACTCTCGGGGTATGAAGGTTTTTCTCTTAGTCGATGGTTTGGTACGGAGCAGGGACCTCACAAAGGGGGGGGGGGGAGTGGTTAGGGGGCAGAGATTGACAACCTTTAGAGTCCTAGGAAGTATGTGCTGGGGGTATAAACCTTTTTGCTACAGGGTTGGAACTCCAGGTGTGTATGAGGGCGAGTCTGTCAGATGGGGGTCAGAGTCTTGGGGTGTACGAACATGATGTAGAAGCCAAAGCACGTTTCCATCGCGATATGGCTGTGGTAGGGTAGATGACTGACTGCACTAAGGCAATTTTAATGTTTTTTCTGTTCCTCTTCTGCTTCGCAGCTCGTACCCTGTCCTCCTCCAGCGAGGGTGCTGGCTGGCCTGGCCCGGCCTTCAGAGAGGTCTGGCAAGTGAGCCTTCGTCCTCGGGGTTTAGGCCAAACCCGCAACCTGTCTGGGATTTACCGCCTCTGTCTGACTGACCGCACCTTGAGCTTCCTGCGCCTCCGCTCCGACACCCCCTCCGTCACCCTCCAGCTCATGAACGTCCGGCGATGTGGCCATTCGGACAACTATTTCTTTGTGGAGGTGGGGCGATCAGCTGTCACCGGCCCCGGAGAGCTGTGGATGCAGGTACAGTGTGGAGGACGGGTATGGTTTATTGACTGATCAGAGGAGGCCGGGCTTGTATATGGTGTATTTATTATGTAAACTAGTTAACTGACTCATTGATCAGCCGACATTTCCCCACTGTTCTCCACTTTCCCTTTCTTGTCCCTTTGAATCCCGAGTCCTTCATTAAAGACTCACATTTTGTCTTAGGTGGAAGACTCAGTTGTTGCTCAGAACATGCACGAGACCATTCTGGAAGCCATGAAGTCCCTTAGTGAGGAATTTCGTCCACGGACCAAGAGTCAGTCTCTTTCCTCCACTCCAATCTCCGTCCCATCCAGACGTCACCTGCCAAACCCACCACCCCCCAGCCAAATCGGTTTGTCTCGTCGTTCCAGGATTGAAGTCACGGTGGACAGCTCACCAGCTCAGAAACCTCACTCGTTACCCAGGGACCACAGTCCACGTTCCCCTGAAGAGGATGAAGAAAAGCCTTCACGTGTTGAAGCCAACCAACCTCCGGTCGACTATGGCTCTGCTTCTTCAGACGAGTATGGGTCAAGTCCTTGCCTGTACGAACCTCCAACATTTCTACCACCATCACCTGTATCGGGAGAAACCAATTACATCTCCATGGGACAACTCGGGAGAAGATCACAAGTATTGGATCTTGTGTCTGCATTCATCGGACCTAACGAGGAGGAAGACAAAAAGGTTGTTAAATTAGAAAACGAAGATAATTATGCAATGATGGGGAGATGCGAACAACGCCGGGAAGCCGGTTACATGCCCATGCTGCCTGGCAGCAGGTCCCAAGATTACATGCCCATGACGCCCAACAGCATCTCCCCTCCGGCTCCTATAGAAATGGCCGGCTATGTCATGATGTCGCCACTTGGTAGCTGTTCCCCAGACCCAGAGAGGACAAGCTGGCCTCCATCCGGTGAGATGTCGGTGGGCAGCGCTGACAGTCAAGCTTCAGATTACATGAACATGTGGCCGTTAAGCCGCTCTGCCTCTAGTACCCCTCCACCACCGGATAATTCACTGTCGACTCACGGGCCCACAAGGATCCCCGCCTCTTACCGATCACTTCCTCGTTCTTACAAGATAGAACCAGCACCTCCTTCCCGTAATTCTTGCTCCTCGTCCTCTGACAGCCTCGAAGAGGTCGGCGGTGGGAGGTATCGCAGGCCTCTCAGTGTTTCTGTGGACACTTGGAGGGCAAGCACTTTGCCTGGACACTACCGAAGGCCACCAAGCCCTGGGGAGTACGTGAGCATCCATTTCAGGGCCAAACAGGAAAAGTTGACCAGGAAGAAAGTAGATGTTCACCAGACAGAATATATAGCCATGGACACACAGAACCATCAGGTAACCAACGGAGACTACACCAAAATGAATTTTGAACCGGAGACTTCGAAAGTAAAAATGGCCGTTGAACATGTAGTTGAGAAGGCATCAAATACAACTCCAGAAAATGCGTTTGGCCATTTATCGATAACTGAACCAAATTCTAGACCCATTGCAGATATGGTGCCATGGCCATTGCCAACCATAGAGAAGTCTCTTAAGGCATCCAGACAAGATGATTTCTGGCCCATTGTTACCCCAGATAAGATGTTCCGGCCCATAGCACCTGCAGAAAATATGTTGCCCGCCACTGCCAAGATGCCAGCGGAGGCCTCAGCAGAGAATGTGTTGGGTCACGTGGAGAAGACGGTGCTAACAAACCCTACTTCTGAGGACTTGGAACTGAGGGGCCTGCTCGTTGGGGTTACAGCCTGTAGTCTGGCCAAGGGTCCAGAACGTACAAAGTTCACAAGGGCTGATCCCCCGATCAGAATGAGACACTGCTCCGATAATACCTCCGTCTCCAATCCAGTCACCTCTTGTAATGGGACCCGGGCTCCAGTAGCAGAGTCCGGGCTAAATTATATAGATCTGGATCTTGCTAAGGATATAGGAGCTACACCCCCGATCGCCACACTGGTGGGAGCCACTGTGCCACAGCCAATGAAGAGTGGAAGTGTGGGAGCCAGTCCCTGCATCAACACCTACGCCAGCATTGACTTCCAGATGTCTGGAGAGCTCAGGAGGGGCAGCAGAGACGGAACAGGTATGATGAGGGTCCATACAGGAATAGTAGAGAGATACAGGACAGGATGGAGGTGTAGTGACAGAGCTGTGTGTGTGAGGTCAGTACAGGAATAGTAGAGAGATACAGGACAGGATGGAGGTGCAGTGACAGAGCTGTGTGCGTGTGTGAAGTCAGTACAGGAATAGTAGAGAGATACAGGACAGGATGGAGGTGTAGTGACAGATGTGTGTGTGTGTGTGTGTGAGGTCAGTACAGGAATAGTAGAGAGATACAGGACAGGATGGAGGTGTAGTGACAGAGCTGTGTGTGTGAGGTCAGTACAGGAATAGTAGAGAGATACAGGACAGGATGGAGGTGCAGTGACAGAGCTGTGTGCGTGTGTGAGGTCAGTACAGGAATAGTAGAGAGATACAGGATAGGATGGAGGTGTAGTGACAGAGCTGTGTGTGTGTGTGTGAGGTCAGTACAGGAATAGTAGTGAGACACAGGACATGATGGAGGTGTAGTGACCGAGTTGTGTGTGTAAGCTCAGTACAGGAATAGTAGAGAGATACAGGATAGGATGGAGGTGTAGTGACAGAGCTGTGTGTGTGTGTGTGAGGTCAGTACAGGAATAGTAGTGAGACACAGGACATGATGGAGGTGTAGTGACCGAGTTGTGTGTGTAAGCTCAGTACAGGAATAGTAGAGAGATACAGGACAGGATGGAGGTGTAGTGACAGAGCTGTGTGTGTGTGTGAGAGGTCAGTACAGGAATAGTAGAGAGATACAGGACAGGATGGAGGTGTAGTGACAGAGCTGTGTGTGTGTGTGTGTGTGAGGTCAGTACAGGAATAGTAGAGAGATACAGGACATGATGGAGGTGTAGTGACAGAGTTGTGTGTGTGTGTGTGAGCTCAGTACAGGAATAGTAGAGAGATACAGGACAGGATGGAGGTGTAGAGACAGAGCTGTGTGTGTGAGGCCAGTACAGGAATAGTAGCGAGATGGAGGTATATATATTATACAAGTTAACCCGTGCATGATACTCATGCATTCTAGTCAAATCAAGCTACTTAAGGTGTTAAAAAGGTTCTTGTCATGCATTTGGGCCTAGCCCAGGCTTCCTCAGGGGAAGAGCGTTACTTCCCGACGCAAGCGCCCTTTTTTAACGTGGTTTTGTCCACATGTCACCACCTCATCATTTTTCTCCATCACCTCATCCTTCATCTTCATCGCCACATCCTTCATCAAGCTACTTAAGGTGTTAAAAACTCCCCACTGTCACCCCCGGCAACCACCAACCACTCCCAACTGTCACTTCTCCTTAAAGAAATATATAGGTCAGTGTATAACTCTGCACAGCAGGTGACGCTGCAGCTTGGTTTTTTTTTTTCCACACCCGCCACTAGCCATTTATATAGTAGATTATGTGGTTCGGTGCCCAGTCATTATAGGGCCTCAGCGGTCTCTGTGCACTGTTTGGGAGGCACAGAGGGGCATTGCGGTGTAAATGAGGGGTGGGAGGGGGCGGCCCTCGGTATACTAGGTGTAGATTTATATTACATAGGGTGTGGGGGATCTGGTCATATGATGTCTGTAGGGGATTTAACCCATGGTCTGATCCTGAGACCAGGACGTGTGTCTCCCTGCGGATGGGGGAGGTGCAGAGGATGTGGGTTTGAACATACATGTAGCATGCACAGTCTGCAGAATGAGTCTCTATGTCACGCAGGACTGAGAGTAACCCCCTTATGTTCTAGCCCCCTCTGTTTCCAGTACGTGACCCCTCTGTGCCTGGGGTCGGGGCATTTGAACGGACTGCACTGTTCCGCTGCTGGTGCCATCTCAGCCACTTCATCTCCACCCCCCCAAAATAACCAGAGGTCACTCGGCCTCTTTCATGTGTCCCAGTTATTTATGGTGCTGCCAGATGGGATGCGATCCGAAGAGGGGATGAGAAATGTAGGGACAGCTGTTCCCGGGCCTTCCTGCTGTGTCTCGTAGGCCCCTATAGAGCTCTGTAAATCTATCTGTCATCTCCCGCTGAGGCGGGAGACCACTGTGACATGAAACACAGATGACTGTGAGCGTGGTTACCCCAGAACTATTCATGTGTGACGCTCATTTTCTTCTTTCCCAGAATGCTGAGGAGCTGCGTCCGCAGACCGAGCCGCTCTCCCGCGCAGATCGGAGGAGGCGACGGCGCCCCAATGTTCGGGACGCCATGTGACATTTTATATTTGCACTTTGTGGACATCCTGCATCTTACAAGTGACCCGAAACTTCAGGACCGCTCTTTTTCTTTTTAATGGAAAAAAAAAAAAGTGCCTTGGTTCCCATGAAATGGGATTATTCTGTTTATTTGCATTTGACATTATATAGGCCTGAACGCCTAACTCTGTCGCCATAGTAACAGCGCCATTGTTCAGGATGCAGACGGCCCGGGACATGTAAAGGGAATACTCCATTGGTGCCTCCTAATCTCTGTAGGTCATGTGTAAGTGGGACTTGGTGCTGGGCGCCTGTTGCGTACACACGGAGGAGATGGCCATTTTGTAGGCCGGGGCGACGCCCTTCTTAGCAAGCCTCCAGCAACCAGTGAATTGATTGGCCCTCAAATTGGCTGTCCCAGCCGACAAAATGGCCACCCCTTCTGTGTTGTTTGGTAGACTGTACTGGTCGGTGGCCTCCTTGCAGGTGACGAGACACTTCAAGTAGAGCGCCGTCTTGTATATGTGACTTACAATATGGAGTCTGCTTGGTACACAATGTCTGTACGTTTTTAAAAGGTACGAAATGAAACGCAAACCTCTGACGCTTAGTATAATAATAATAAGGGTTCCTAGAAACGCCCAGATCCAGGTACAATGTAGTTACAGACAGAGAATGGAGCCATATACCAAAACAGTACAAAATGGCCGCTCGCCCCCCTCCCCCTGGGCGGAGGTGGGGACGGAGCTCTGCTTTAATAGTAAATAGATTTATTTATTTTTTTGGTAGGTTTAACCAAACTGGCCTTTTAAGGTATAACCTCTGGGTGGCAAAATGCTCCTTTTGTTTCCGGTACTTTATCCCCGTTACTGGGACACGGATTGTCTCGTTCTCCAGTTCATCCCTTTAAAGTGTATCCGATGCTTGCGCCTGAGGCGGCCATCTTGTGAGGCGAGCCGGTGTTCACTGGTAAATGGCGTCGCCCAGCCGCTTCTTGATTCGCCGGTTCACCCTTCAAAATGGCGGCCTGGCAGCGTGCGCGCGGGGAATGGGAGCTTTAAGCCGTTGTGTGTCCAATGTCTGGAACTGTCTTACATCACTTGAAAGAGTGTTGAAACCAAAAAAATTAAATGTATAGATGTTTATGAAGATGACGTAATATATAGAATATGATAAAAGTATTATGGATTGAGAAATGTTTATTGAACTATGGAATTATACGTTGTCCGGGTACGAGAGCGCCCTCTGTATGAAAATGGCACAGGATCGCCAGTGACCCACTTACCGTCACCGTAATCTGGTGCTGCTTCTCATACGGGATGATTCTTTGGTGCACAAGAGGGCGTGACATATATATATATATATTATATGAAATGAATTTAAAGGAATACATGTCATTTCCTCTTTTTTTCTAAAATATAGGCGGCCTCCAGCCCGGATAATAGTTATATCTAAAGTAGAATTTAAGACGTTACAGAATGAGCTGGTCTTCCCCCCCCTTATATTGTGGATAAATGGAACATTCCAAACGCCTATGGGGGGGGAGGGACAGAGCGAGAGACAAGAATCTGAGCCAATGAGAAGGCTCGCTTGCCATCAGCGCAGCCTCCTGCGTTTGGTCTGAGCTTGAGCCTATTAATGGGGAACTGACAGATCGGTGGGCCCCAGTTGCGTTGTATAAGCTATGTGTATAAATAAAGTGTGTGAACGCCTTATGTGTCCAGTCGTTCTTGCTTGTCGCATCTCTTATTGACGTATCTTGTCCGTCACGCTGCCACCACCTGGCTGTACTGGTATAGCTGCTGCAGCGCCTCTTAGCTGGTGCCAGGACTGCTGGCCAGAGCACTGACACAGGCAGCCGGGGGACAGATTAGAGTGTTAGCTCTTAAGTGTAGGTCACACAAGGTGTGCGACAGTTATATACAACGTAATCCTGTTATCACAGAGGAGGCTCTGTGCAGATGTGATCTGATTGGATGCCGCAGAGCCTGACCAATGAGATTCCTTCATCTCTCTGCGCTGCCATTGGGTGATCTTGGGATTGTCGGGTGGAGTTCTCCTTTAATATACTCTGTACGTCCTCACTATCCTGGCCCAGCCCACGAGTCACATGACTCCCAGCAGTACCATGTGGTCTGTGCTGGATGGCTCTGTGGTTATATAGATCCTGTGTATGATATATATATATATAACTATAATTATATGTGAGATGCTCGTAGGGAGAGCTGAGGCCCCTGCACGGGGGGATGATACAGTATACACTACTGCTATAGATCCAACACTGGCCCACAGAGCTTACACTCATCAGAGTAAGGAGGACGTGTCTGCTCTGTGGGTTTATGAGGCTTATATGTGGGGGGAGAGGCTGTAATACACTGAACCAGGCTATAGAACGCTGTACAGTGCCACCTAGAGGCTGTAATACACTGAACCAGCCTATAGCACGCTACACAGCGCCACCTAGAGGCTTTAATACACCGAACCAGACTATAGAACACTGCACAGTTCCACCTAGAGGCTGTAATACACCGAACCAGGCTATAGCATGCTACACAGCGCCACCTAGAGGCTGTAATACACCGTATCAGGATATAGAACACTCCACAGCGCCACCTAGAGGCTGTAATACACCGAACCAGGCTATAGAACACTGCACAGCGCCACCTAGAGGCTGTTATACACTGAACCAGGCTATAGCATGCTACACAGCGCCACCTAGAGGCTGTAATACACCGAACCAGGCAATAGAGTGATACACAGCGCCACCTAGAGGCTGTAATACACCGAACCAGGCTATAGAACACTCAGCAGCGCCACCTCGAGGCTGTAATACACCAAACCAGGCTATAGAACGCTGCACAGCGCCACCTAAAGGCTGTAATACACCGAACCAGGATATAGAACACTCCACAGCGCCACCTAAAGGCTGTAATACACCGAACCAGGATATAGAACACTCCACAGCACCACCTAGAGGCTGTAATACACCGAACCAGGCTATAGAACACTCAGCAGGGCCACCTAGAGGCTGTAATACACCGAACCAGGCTATAGAACACTGCACAGCGCCACCTAGAGGCTGTAATACACCAAACCACCTCTCTCCTACTCTGTGCTCCTTCAAACGTGCACTCAAAACTCACCTCTTTCTCAAAGCCTACCAACCACCCATTAACCCCCATCTCCTCCACTCATTCTCCCCTCTCTCCCATTCCCTCAACTGGCTCCTCTTGTGCCTGGTCTGTTTAACCCTCCCTTAGGATGTAAGCTCGCTTGAGCAGGGCCCTCTTCCCTCCTGTCTCCATACCTGTTCTTCTGCTCCGTGTCTATTGCATCTGCCTGCCTGGAGTTTCTGAAGTATTGGTACTTTTGTTTATTGTTCTGTACTGTTATACCCAGTATAGTCTACTGTTTGTACTATGCGGCGCTGCGGAAACCTTGTGGCGCCTAACAAATAAATAATAATAATAAACCAGGCTGTAGAACGCTACACAGCACCACCTAGAGGCTGTAATACACCAAACCAGGCTGTAGAACACTACACAGCGCCACCTAGAGGCTGTAATACACGGAACCAGGCTATAGAACACTGCACAGCGCCACCTAGAGGCTGTAATACACCAAACCAGGCTGTAGAACGCTACACAGCGCCACCTAGAGGCTGTAATACACGGAACCAGGCTATAGAACACTGCACAGCGCCACCTAGAGGCTGTAATACACGGAACCAGGCTATAGAACACTGCACAGCGCCACCTAGAGGCTGTAATACACCAAACCAGGCTGTAGAACGCTACACAGCGCCACCTAGAGGCTGTAATACACCGCACTGGGGCTAATGAATTACCCCCATTAATCCCCTGCTATACAGACAGTAATACAGAGTTCTCTGCAGAGAGGAGACACATGACACATTTATTAACACAAACCTACTTATAAAACATGAACAAAGTATCAGCAACAAAGACACAATTGGAAGAACGCTACTCTGCCCCCTACTGGGCATTACACAGTGTAAGTGCCGGATAAACGTAACAGAGCGCTCACAGCTTCCAGCTCCGAGATACTGTACATGTGAGACATCACCTCCAGGGGGCGCTCTAACCGAGGGGGGCTCGTCCCCTTCCCCGGAGTATGAACAGACTGACAGGGGCCCAGTCCCAGCGTTATCCCCAATGCAGCCTGTGACTGGGGGGGGATAACTCCCACATTATCACAAGGAATAAAGACAGGAACACTAGTAGTGACAGCATCACACAACACATCCTCTGCTGCAGGGTGTAATACGGGGGATTCTGCTTCCTGGCTGATACACAGCACGACTACGGGGTCTTCAACCTGAGCGGGAGTCTGCGACACAGCGGAGGGGAAATATACACCAGGAGACATGATAGGAGGAGGGGTCACCAGTCGTAAACAGCCAAACACCTGCAGGAAGCAGAGAAATACATCAGATCACACTCGCCCGTCCCTCTCCCTGTAGGGTGACACAGTCAGAAGGGAGCTATAAGTCTGTCCCTCCCCCTGCAGGGTGACACAGTAACACAGACAGAAGAGACCTATGACTCTGTCCCTCCCCCTGCAAGGTGACACAGTGGCACAGACAAAAAGGAGCTACGAGTCTGTCCCTCCCCCTGCAGGGTGACACAGACAGAAGGGAGCTATGAGTCTGTCCCTCCCCCTACAGGGTGAAACAGACAGAAGGGAGCTACGAGTCTGTCCCTCCCCCTGCAGGGTGACACAGACAGAAGGGAGCTATGAGTCTGTCCCTCCCCCTACAGGGTGACACAAACAGAAGGGAGCTATGAGTCTGTCCCTCCCCCTGCAGGGTGACACAGACAGAAGGAGCTATGAGTCTGTCCCTCCCCCTACAGGGTGACACAGACAGAAGGAAGCTATGAGTCTGTCCCTCCCCCTGCAGGGTGACACAGTGATACAGACAGAAGGGAGCTATGAGTCTGTCCCTCCCCCTACAGGGTGACACAGACAGAAGGGAGCTATGAGTCTCTCCCTCCCGCCTGCAGGGTGACACAGTGATACAGAGAGAAGGGAGCTATGAGTCTATCCCTCCCCCTGCAGGGTAACACAGACAGAAGGGAGCTATGAGTTTGTCCCTCCCTCTGCAGGGTGACACAGTGACACAGACAAAAAGGAACTATGAGTCTCTCCCTCCCCCTGCAGGGTGACACAGACAGAAAAGAGCTATGAGCCTGTCCCTCCTCCTGCAGGGTGACACAGTGGAACAGACAGAAAGGAGCTTTGAGTCTGTCCCTCCCCCTGTAGGGTGATACAGACAGAAGGGAGCTATGAGCCTGTCCCTCCACCTGCAGGGTGACACAGTGATAGAGACAGAAGGGAGCTATGAGTCTGTCCATCCCTCTGCAGGGTGACACAGACAGAAGGGAGCTATGAGTCTGTCCATCCCTCTGCAGGGTGACACAGACAGAAGGGAGCTATGAGTCTGTCCCTCCCCCTACAGGGTGACACAGACAGAAGGGAGCTATGAGTCTGCAGCTCCCCCTGCAGGGTGACACAGTGACACACAGAGGGAAGCTATGAGTCTGTCCATCCCTCTGCAGGGTGACACAGACAGAAGGGAGCTATGAGTCTGTCCCTCCCCCTACAGGGTGACACAGACAGAAGGGAGCTATGAGTCGGTCCCTCCCCCTGCAGGGTGACACAGACAGAAGGGAGCTATGAGTCTGTCCCTCCCCCTACAGGGTGACACAGACAGAAGGGAGCTATGAGTCTCTCCCTCCCCCTGCAGGGTAACACAGTGATACAGACAGAAGGGAGCTATGAGTCTGTCCCTCCCCCTGCAGGATGACACTGACAAAGACAGAAGGGAGCTATAAATCTGCAGCTCCCCCTGCAGGGTGACACAGACAGAAAGGAGCTATGAGCCTGTCCCTCGCCCTGCAGGGTGATACAGACAGAAGGGAGCTATGAGCCTGTCCCTTCACCTGCAGGGTGACACAGTGATACAGACAGAAGGGAGCTATGAGTCTGTCCCTCCCCCTACAGGGTGACACAGACAGAAGGGAGCTATGAGTCTCTCCCTCCCGCCTGCAGGGTGACACAGTGATACAGACAGAAGGGAGCTATGAGTCTATCCCTCCCCCTGCAGGGTGACACTGACACAGACAGAAGGGAGCTATGAGTCTGTCCCTCCCCCTGCAGGGTGACACAGACAGAAAGGAACTATGAGTCTCTCCCTCCCCCTGCAGGGTGACACAGACAGAAAGGAGCTATGAGCCTGTCCCTCCTCCTGCAGGGTGACACAGTGGCACAGACAGAAAGGAGCTTTGAGTCTGTCCCTCCCCCTGTAGGGTGATACAGACAGAAGGGAGCTATGAGCCTGTCCCTCCACCTGCAGGGTGACACAGTGATAGAGACAGAAGGGAGCTATGAGTCTGTCCATCCCTCTGCAGGGTGACACAGACAGAAGGGAGCTATGAGTCTGTCCCTCCCCCTACAGGGTGACACAGACAGAAGGGAGCTATGAGTCTGCAGCTCCCCCTGCAGGGTGACACAGACAGAAGGAAGCTATGAGTCTGTCCCTCCCCCTACAGGGTGACACAGACAGAAGGGAGCTATGAGTCTGTCCCTCCCCCTACAGGGTGACACAGACAGAAGGGAGCTATGAGTCTCTCCCTCCCCCTGCAGGGTAACACAGTGATACAGACAGAAGGGAGCTATGAGTCTGTCCCTCCCCCTGCAGGGTGACACTGACACAGACAGAAGGGAGCTATGAGTCTGCAGCTCCCCCTGTAGGGTGACACAGACAGAAAGGAGCTATGAGCCTGTCCCTCGCCTTGCAGGGTGACACAGTGGCACAGACAGAAAGGAGCTTTGAGTCTGTCCCTCCCCCTGTAGGGTGATACAGACAGAAGGGAGCTATGAGCCTGTCCCTCCCCCTGCAGGGTGACACAGACAGAAGGAGCTATGAGTCTGTCCCTCCCCCTACAGGGTGACACAGACAGAAGGGAGCTATGAGTCTGTCCCTCCCCCTGCAGGGTGACACAGACAGAAGGGAGCTATGAGTCTGTCCCTCCCCCTACAGGGTGACACAGACAGAAGGGAGCAATGAGTCTCTCCCTCCCCCTGCAGGGTAACACAGTGATACAGACAGAAGGGAGCTATGAGTCTGTCCCTCCCCCTGCAGGGTGACACTGACAAAGACAGAAGGGAGCTATAAATCTGCAGCTCCCCCTGCAGGGTGACACAGACAGAAAGGAGCTATGAGCCTGTCCCTCGCCCTGCAGGGTGATACAGACAGAAGGGAGCTATGAGCCTGTCCCTTCACCTGCAGGGTGACACAGTGATACAGACAGAAGGGAGCTATGAGTCTGTCCCTCCCCCTACAGGGTGACACAGACAGAAGGAAGCTATGAGTCTGTCCCTCCCCCTGCAGGGTGACACAGTGATACAGACAGAAGGGAGCTATGAGTCTGTCCCTCCCCCTACAGGGTGACACAGACAGAACGGAGCTATGAGTCTCTCCCTCCCGCCTGCAGGGTGACACAGTGATACAGACAGAAGGGAGCTATGAGTCTATCCTTCCCCCTGCAGGGTGACACTGACACAGACAGAAGGGAGCTATGAGTCTGTCCCTCCCCCTGCAGGGTGACACAGACAGAAAGGAACTATGAGTCTCTCCCTCCCCCTGCAGGGTGACACAGACAGAAAGGAGCTATGAGCCTGTCCCTCCCCCTGCAGGGTGACACAGACAGAAAGGAACTATGAGTCTCTCCCTCCCCCTGCAGGGTGACACAGACAGAAAGGAGCTATGAGTCTGTCCCTCCCCCTGCAGGGTGACACAGACAGAAAGGAACTATGAGTCTCTCCCTCCCCCTGCAGGGTGACACAGACAGAAGGGAGCTATGAGTCTGTCCCTCCCCCTACAGGGTGACACAGACAGAAGGGAGCTATGAGTCTGCAGCTCCCCCTGCGGGTGACATAGTGACACAGACAGAGGGAAGCTATGAGTCTGTCCATCCCTCTGAAGGGTGACACAGACAGAAGGGAGCTATGAGTCTGTCCCTCCACCTACAGGGTGACACAGACAGAAGGGAGCTATGAGTCTGTCCCTCCCCCTGCAGGGTGACACAGTGACACAGACAGAAGGGAGCTATGAGTCTGTCACTCCCCCTGCAGGGTGACACAGTGACACAGACAGAAGGGAGCTATGAGTCTGTCCGTCCCCCCTGCAGGGTGACACAGTGACACAGACAGAAGGGAGCTATGAGTCTGTCCCTCGACCTGCAGGGCGACACAGTGACACAGACAGAAGGGAGCTATGAGTCTGTCCCTCCCCCTGCAGGGTGACACAGACAGAAGGAAGCTATGAGTCTGTCCCTCCCCCTACAGGGTGACACAGTAACACAGACAGAAGGGAGCTATGAGTCTGTCCCTCCCCCTACAGGGTGACACAGACAGAAGGGAGCTATGAGTCTCTCCCTCCCCCTGCAGGGTAACACAGTGATACAGACAGAAGGGAGCTATGAGTCTGTCCCTCCCCCTGCAGGGTGACACTGACAAAGACAGAAGGGAGCTATAAATCTGCAGCTCCCCCTGCAGGGTGACACAGACAGAAAGGAGCTATGAGCCTGTCCCTCGCCCTGCAGGGTGATACAGACAGAAGGGAGCTATGAGCCTGTCCCTTCACCTGCAGGGTGACACAGTGATACAGACAGAAGGGAGCTATGAGTCTGTCCCTCCCCCTACAGGGTGACACAGACAGAAGGAAGCTATGAGTCTGTCCCTCCCCCTGCAGGGTGACACAGTGATACAGACAGAAGGGAGCTATGAGTCTGTCCCTCCCCCTACAGGGTGACACAGACAGAAGGGAGCTATGAGTCTCTCCCTCCCGCCTGCAGGGTGACACAGTGATACAGACAGAAGGGAGCTATGAGTCTATCCCTCCCCCTGCAGGGTGACACTGACACAGACAGAAGGGAGCTATGAGTCTGTCCCTCCCCCTGCAGGGTGACACAGACAGAAAGGAACTATGAGTCTCTCCCTCCCCCTGCAGGGTGACACAGACAGAAAGGAGCTATGAGCCTGTCCCTCCCCCTGCAGGGTGACACAGACAGAAAGGAACTATGAGTCTCTCCCTCCCCCTGCAGGGTGACACAGACAGAAAGGAGCTATGAGTCTGTCCCTCCCCCTGCAGGGTGACACAGACAGAAAGGAACTATGAGTCTCTCCCTCCCCCTGCAGGGTGACACAGACAGAAGGGAGCTATGAGTCTGTCCCTCCCCCTACAGGGTGACACAGACAGAAGGGAGCTATGAGTCTGCAGCTCCCCCTGCGGGTGACATAGTGACACAGACAGAGGGAAGCTATGAGTCTGTCCATCCCTCTGCAGGGTGACACAGACAGAAGGGAGCTATGAGTCTGTCCCTCCACCTACAGGGTGACACAGACAGAAAGGAACTATGAGTCTCTCCCTCCCCCTGCAGGGTGACACAGACAGAAGGGAGCTATGAGTCTGTCCCTCCCCCTACAGGGTGACACAGACAGAAGGGAGCTATGAGTCTGCAGCTCCCCCTGCGGGTGACATAGTGACACAGACAGAGGGAAGCTATGAGTCTGTCCATCCCTCTGCAGGGTGACACAGACAGAAGGGAGCTATGAGTCTGTCCCTCCACCTACAGGGTGACACAGACAGAAGGGCGCTATGAGTCTGTCCCTCCCCCTGCAGGGTGACACAGTGACACAGACAGAAGGGAGCTATGAGTCTGTCACTCCCCCTGCAGGGTGACACAGTGACACAGACAGAAGGGAGCTATGAGTCTGTCCCTCCCCCTGCAGGGTGACACAGTGACACAGACAGAAGGGAGCTATGAGTCTGTCCGTCCCCCCTGCAGGGTGACACAGTGACACAGACAGAAGGGAGCTATGAGTCTGTCCCTCCCCCTGCAGGGCGACACAGTGACACAGACAGAAGGGAGCTATGAGTCTGTCCCTCCCCCTGCAGGGTGACACAGACAGAAGGAAGCTATGAGTCTGTCCCTCCCCCTACAGGGTGACACAGTAACACAGACAGAAGGGAGCTATGAGTCTGACCCTCCCTCTGCAGGGTGACACAGCGACACAGACAGAAGGGAGCTATGAGTCTGTCCCTCCCCCTGCAGGGTGACACAGTCAGAAGGGAGTTATGAGTCTGTCCCTCCCCCTGCAGGGTGACACAGTGACACAGACAGAAGGGAGCTATGAGTCTGTCCCTTCCCCTGCAGGGTGACACAGTGACACAGACAGAAGGGAGCTATGAGTCTGTCTCTCCCCCTGCAGGGTGACACAGTGACACAGACAGAAGGGAGCTATGAGTCTGTCCCTCCCCCTGCAGGGTGACACAGTGACACAGATAGAAGGGAGCTATGAGTCTGACCCTCCCTCTGCAGGTTGACACAGTGACACAGACAGAAGGGAGCTATGAGTCTGTCCCTCCCCCTGCAGGGTGACACAGACAGAAGGAAGCTATGAGTCTGTCCCTCCCCCTACAGGGTGACACAGTAACACAGACAGAAGGGAGCTATGAGTCTGTCCCTCCCCCTACAGGGTGACACAGACAGAAGGGAGCTATGAGTCTCTCCCTCCCCCTGCAGGGTAACACAGTGATACAGACAGAAGGGAGCTATGAGTCTGTCCCTCCCCCTGCAGGGTGACACTGACAAAGACAGAAGGGAGCTATAAATCTGCAGCTCCCCCTGCAGGGTGACACAGACAGAAAGGAGCTATGAGCCTGTCCCTCGCCCTGGAGGGTGATACAGACAGAAGGGAGCTATGAGCCTGTCCCTTCACCTGCAGGGTGACACAGTGATACAGACAGAAGGGAGCTATGAGTCTGTCCCTCCCCCTACAGGGTGACACAGACAGAAGGAAGCTATGAGTCTGTCCCTCCCCCTGCAGGGTGACACAGTGATACAGACAGAAGGGAGCTATGAGTCTGTCCCTCCCCCTACAGGGTGACACAGACAGAAGGGAGCTATGAGTCTCTCCCTCCCGCCTGCAGGGTGACACAGTGATACAGACAGAAGGGAGCTATGAGTCTATCCCTCCCCCTGCAGGGTGACACTGACACAGACAGAAGGGAGCTATGAGTCTGTCCCTCCCCCTGCAGGGTGACACAGACAGAAAGGAACTATGAGTCTCTCCCTCCCCCTGCAGGGTGACACAGACAGAAAGGAGCTATGAGCCTGTCCCTCCCCCTGCAGGGTGACACAGACAGAAAGGAACTATGAGTCTCTCCCTCCCCCTGCAGGGTGACACAGACAGAAAGGAGCTATGAGTCTGTCCCTCCCCCTGCAGGGTGACACAGACAGAAAGGAACTATGAGTCTCTCCCTCCCCCTGCAGGGTGACACAGACAGAAGGGAGCTATGAGTCTGTCCCTCCCCCTACAGGGTGACACAGACAGAAGGGAGCTATGAGTCTGCAGCTCCCCCTGCGGGTGACATAGTGACACAGACAGAGGGAAGCTATGAGTCTGTCCATCCCTCTGCAGGGTGACACAGACAGAAGGGAGCTATGAGTCTGTCCCTCCACCTACAGGGTGACACAGACAGAAGGGCGCTATGAGTCTGTCCCTCCCCCTGCAGGGTGACACAGTGACACAGACAGAAGGGAGCTATGAGTCTGTCACTCCCCCTGCAGGGTGACACAGTGACACAGACAGAAGGGAGCTATGAGTCTGTCCCTCCCCCTGCAGGGTGACACAGTGACACAGACAGAAGGGAGCTATGAGTCTGTCCGTCCCCCCTGCAGGGTGACACAGTGACACAGACAGAAGGGAGCTATGAGTCTGTCCCTCCCCCTGCAGGGCGACACAGTGACACAGACAGAAGGGAGCTATGAGTCTGTCCCTCCCCCTGCAGGGTGACACAGACAGAAGGAAGCTATGAGTCTGTCCCTCCCCCTACAGGGTGACACAGTAACACAGACAGAAGGGAGCTATGAGTCTGACCCTCCCTCTGCAGGGTGACACAGCGACACAGACAGAAGGGAGCTATGAGTCTGTCCCTCCCCCTGCAGGGTGACACAGTCAGAAGGGAGTTATGAGTCTGTCCCTCCCCCTGCAGGGTGACACAGTGACACAGACAGAAGGGAGCTATGAGTCTGTCCCTTCCCCTGCAGGGTGACACAGTGACACAGACAGAAGGGAGCTATGAGTCTGTCTCTCCCCCTGCAGGGTGACACAGTGACACAGACAGAAGGGAGCTATGAGTCTGTCCCTCCCCCTGCAGGGTGACACAGTGACACAGATAGAAGGGAGCTATGAGTCTGACCCTCCCTCTGCAGGTTGACACAGTGACACAGACAGAAGGGAGCTATGAGTCTGTCCCTCCCCCTGCAGGGTGACACAGACAGAAGGAAGCTATGAGTCTGTCCCTCCCCCTACAGGGTGACACAGTAACACAGACAGAAGGGAGCTATGAGTCTGTCCCTCCCCCTACAGGGTGACACAGACAGAAGGGAGCTATGAGTCTCTCCCTCCCCCTGCAGGGTAACACAGTGATACAGACAGAAGGGAGCTATGAGTCTGTCCCTCCCCCTGCAGGGTGACACTGACAAAGACAGAAGGGAGCTATAAATCTGCAGCTCCCCCTGCAGGGTGACACAGACAGAAAGGAGCTATGAGCCTGTCCCTCGCCCTGGAGGGTGATACAGACAGAAGGGAGCTATGAGCCTGTCCCTTCACCTGCAGGGTGACACAGTGATACAGACAGAAGGGAGCTATGAGTCTGTCCCTCCCCCTACAGGGTGACACAGACAGAAGGAAGCTATGAGTCTGTCCCTCCCCCTGCAGGGTGACACAGTGATACAGACAGAAGGGAGCTATGAGTCTGTCCCTCCCCCTACAGGGTGACACAGACAGAAGGGAGCTATGAGTCTCTCCCTCCCGCCTGCAGGGTGACACAGTGATACAGACAGAAGGGAGCTATGAGTCTATCCCTCCCCCTGCAGGGTGACACTGACACAGACAGAAGGGAGCTATGAGTCTGTCCCTCCCCCTGCAGGGTGACACAGACAGAAAGGAACTATGAGTCTCTCCCTCCCCCTGCAGGGTGACACAGACAGAAAGGAGCTATGAGCCTGTCCCTCCCCCTGCAGGGTGACACAGACAGAAAGGAACTATGAGTCTCTCCCTCCCCCTGCAGGGTGACACAGACAGAAAGGAGCTATGAGTCTGTCCCTCCCCCTGCAGGGTGACACAGACAGAAAGGAACTATGAGTCTCTCCCTCCCCCTGCAGGGTGACACAGACAGAAGGGAGCTATGAGTCTGTCCCTCCCCCTACAGGGTGACACAGACAGAAGGGAGCTATGAGTCTGCAGCTCCCCCTGCGGGTGACATAGTGACACAGACAGAGGGAAGCTATGAGTCTGTCCATCCCTCTGCAGGGTGACACAGACAGAAGGGAGCTATGAGTCTGTCCCTCCACCTACAGGGTGACACAGACAGAAGGGCGCTATGAGTCTGTCCCTCCCCCTGCAGGGTGACACAGTGACACAGACAGAAGGGAGCTATGAGTCTGTCACTCCCCCTGCAGGGTGACACAGTGACACAGACAGAAGGGAGCTATGAGTCTGTCCCTCCCCCTGCAGGGTGACACAGTGACACAGACAGAAGGGAGCTATGAGTCTGTCCGTCCCCCCTGCAGGGTGACACAGTGACACAGACAGAAGGGAGCTATGAGTCTGTCCCTCCCCCTGCAGGGCGACACAGTGACACAGACAGAAGGGAGCTATGAGTCTGTCCCTCCCCCTGCAGGGTGACACAGACAGAAGGAAGCTATGAGTCTGTCCCTCCCCCTACAGGGTGACACAGTAACACAGACAGAAGGGAGCTATGAGTCTGACCCTCCCTCTGCAGGGTGACACAGCGACACAGACAGAAGGGAGCTATGAGTCTGTCCCTCCCCCTGCAGGGTGACACAGTCAGAAGGGAGTTATGAGTCTGTCCCTCCCCCTGCAGGGTGACACAGTGACACAGACAGAAGGGAGCTATGAGTCTGTCCCTTCCCCTGCAGGGTGACACAGTGACACAGACAGAAGGGAGCTATGAGTCTGTCTCTCCCCCTGCAGGGTGACACAGTGACACAGACAGAAGGGAGCTATGAGTCTGTCCCTCCCCCTGCAGGGTGACACAGTGACACAGATAGAAGGGAGCTATGAGTCTGACCCTCCCTCTGCAGGTTGACACAGTGACACAGACAGAAGGGAGCTATGAGTCTGTCCCTCCCCCTGCAGGGTGACACAGTGAAACAGACAGAAGGGAGCTATGAGTCTGTCCCTCCCCCTACAGGGTGACACAGACAGAAGGGAGCTATGAGTCTGTCCCTCCCCCTACAGGGTGACACAGTAACACAGACAGAAGGGTGCTATGAGTCTGACACTCCCTCTGCAGGTTGACACAGCGACACAGACAGAAGGGAGCTATGAGTCTGTCCCTCCCCCTGCAGGGTGACACAGACAGAAGGGAGCTATGAGTCTCTCCCTCCCCCTGCAGGGTGACACAGAGATACAGACAGAAGGGAGCTATGAGCCTGTCCCTCCCCCTACAGGGTGACACAGACAGAAGGGAGCTATGAGTCTGTTCCTCCCCCTACATGGTGACACAGTGACACAGATAGAAGGGAGCTATGAGTCTGACCCTCCCTCTGCAGGGTGACACAGTGACACAGACCGAAGGGTGCTATGAGTCTCTCTCTCCCCCTGCAGGGTGACACAGATAGAAGGGAGCTATGAGTCTGTCCCTCCCCCTGCAGGGTGACACAGTGACATAGACAGAAGGGAGCTATGAGTCCGACCCTCCCTCTGCAGGGTGACACAGTGACACAGACAGAAGGGAGCTATGAGTCTGTCCCTCCCCCTGCAGGGTGACACAGTGACACAGACAGAAGGGAGATATGAGTCTGTCCCTCCCCTTGCAGGGTGACGCAGACAGAAGGAAGCTATGAGTCTGTCCCTCCCCCTACAGGGTGACACAGTAACACAGACAGAAGGAAGCTATTAGCCTGTCCCTCCCCCTACAGGGTGACACAGACAGACAGAAGGGAGCTATGAGTCTCTCCCTCCCCCCGCAGGGTGACACAGTGATACAGACAGAAGGGAGCTATGAGTCTGTCCCTCCCCCTACAGGGTGACACAGACAGAAGGAAGCTATGAGTCTGTCCCTCCCCCTGCAGGGTGACACAGTGATACAGACAGAAGGGAGCTATGAGTCTGTCCCTCCCCCTACAGGGTGACACAGACAGAAGGGAGCTATGAGTCTCTCCCTCCCGCCTGCAGGGTGACACAGTGATACAGACAGAAGGGAGCTATGAGTCTATCCTTCCCCCTGCAGGGTGACACTGACACAGACAGAAGGGAGCTATGAGTCTGTCCCTCCCCCTGCAGGGTGACACAGACAGAAAGGAACTATGAGTCTCTCCCTCCCCCTGCAGGGTGACACAGACAGAAAGGAGCTATGAGCCTGTCCCTCCCCCTGCAGGGTGACACAGACAGAAAGGAACTATGAGTCTCTCCCTCCCCCTGCAGGGTGACACAGACAGAAAGGAGCTATGAGTCTGTCCCTCCCCCTGCAGGGTGACACAGACAGAAAGGAACTATGAGTCTCTCCCTCCCCCTGCAGGGTGACACAGACAGAAGGGAGCTATGAGTCTGTCCCTCCCCCTACAGGGTGACACAGACAGAAGGGAGCTATGAGTCTGCAGCTCCCCCTGCGGGTGACATAGTGACACAGACAGAGGGAAGCTATGAGTCTGTCCATCCCTCTGAAGGGTGACACAGACAGAAGGGAGCTATGAGTCTGTCCCTCCACCTACAGGGTGACACAGACAGAAGGGAGCTATGAGTCTGTCCCTCCCCCTGCAGGGTGACACAGTGACACAGACAGAAGGGAGCTATGAGTCTGTCACTCCCCCTGCAGGGTGACACAGTGACACAGACAGAAGGGAGCTATGAGTCTGTCCGTCCCCCCTGCAGGGTGACACAGTGACACAGACAGAAGGGAGCTATGAGTCTGTCCCTCGACCTGCAGGGCGACACAGTGACACAGACAGAAGGGAGCTATGAGTCTGTCCCTCCCCCTGCAGGGTGACACAGACAGAAGGAAGCTATGAGTCTGTCCCTCCCCCTACAGGCTGACACAGTAACACAGACAGAAGGGAGCTATGAGTCTGTCCCTCCCCCTACAGGGTGACACAGACAGAAGGGAGCTATGAGTCTCTCCCTCCCCCTGCAGGGTAACACAGTGATACAGACAGAAGGGAGCTATGAGTCTGTCCCTCCCCCTGCAGGGTGACACTGACAAAGACAGAAGGGAGCTATAAATCTGCAGCTCCCCCTGCAGGGTGACACAGACAGAAAGGAGCTATGAGCCTGTCCCTCGCCCTGCAGGGTGATACAGACAGAAGGGAGCTATGAGCCTGTCCCTTCACCTGCAGGGTGACACAGTGATACAGACAGAAGGGAGCTATGAGTCTGTCCCTCCCCCTACAGGGTGACACAGACAGAAGGAAGCTATGAGTCTGTCCCTCCCCCTGCAGGGTGACACAGTGATACAGACAGAAGGGAGCTATGAGTCTGTCCCTCCCCCTACAGGGTGACACAGACAGAAGGGAGCTATGAGTCTCTCCCTCCCGCCTGCAGGGTGACACAGTGATACAGACAGAAGGGAGCTATGAGTCTATCCCTCCCCCTGCAGGGTGACACTGACACAGACAGAAGGGAGCTATGAGTCTGTCCCTCCCCCTGCAGGGTGACACAGACAGAAAGGAACTATGAGTCTCTCCCTCCCCCTGCAGGGTGACACAGACAGAAAGGAGCTATGAGCCTGTCCCTCCCCCTGCAGGGTGACACAGACAGAAAGGAACTATGAGTCTCTCCCTCCCTCTGCAGGGTGACACAGACAGAAAGGAGCTATGAGTCTGTCCCTCCCCCTGCAGGGTGACACAGACAGAAAGGAACTATGAGTCTCTCCCTCCCCCTGCAGGGTGACACAGTGACACAGACAGAAGGGAGCTATGAGTCTGTCACTCCCCCTGCAGGGTGACACAGTGACACAGACAGAAGGGAGCTATGAGTCTGTCCCTCCCCCTGCAGGGTGACACAGTGACACAGACAGAAGGGAGCTATGAGTCTGTCCGTCCCCCCTGCAGGGTGACACAGTGACACAGACAGAAGGGAGCTATGAGTCTGTCCCTCCCCCTGCAGGGCGACACAGTGACACAGACAGAAGGGAGCTATGAGTCTGTCCCTCCCCCTGCAGGGTGACACAGACAGAAGGAAGCTATGAGTCTGTCCCTCCCCCTACAGGGTGACACAGTAACACAGACAGAAGGGAGCTATGAGTCTGACCCTCCCTCTGCAGGGTGACACAGCGACACAGACAGAAGGGAGCTATGAGTCTGTCCCTCCCCCTGCAGGGTGACACAGTCAGAAGGGAGTTATGAGTCTGTCCCTCCCCCTGCAGGGTGACACAGTGACACAGACAGAAGGGAGCTATGAGTCTGTCCCTTCCCCTGCAGGGTGACACAGTGACACAGACAGAAGGGAGCTATGAGTCTGTCTCTCCCCCTGCAGGGTGACACAGTGACACAGACAGAAGGGAGCTATGAGTCTGTCCCTCCCCCTGCAGGGTGACACAGTGACACAGATAGAAGGGAGCTATGAGTCTGACCCTCCCTCTGCAGGTTGACACAGTGACACAGACAGAAGGGAGCTATGAGTCTGTCCCTCCCCCTGCAGGGTGACACAGTGAAACAGACAGAAGGGAGCTATGAGTCTGTCCCTCCCCCTACAGGGTGACACAGACAGAAGGGAGCTATGAGTCTGTCCCTCCCCCTACAGGGTGACACAGTAACACAGACAGAAGGGTGCTATGAGTCTGACACTCCCTCTGCAGGTTGACACAGCGACACAGACAGAAGGGAGCTATGAGTCTGTCCCTCCCCCTGCAGGGTGACACAGTGAAACAGACAGAAGGGAGCTATGAGTCTGTCCCTCCCCCTACAGGGTGACACAGACAGAAGGGAGCTATGAGTCTCTCCCTCCCCCTGCAGGGTGACACAGAGATACAGACAGAAGGGAGCTATGAGCCTGTCCCTCCCCCTACAGGGTGACACAGTGACACAGACCGAAGGGTGCTATGAGTCTCTCTCTCCCCCTGCAGGGTGACACAGATAGAAGGGAGCTATGAGTCTGTCCCTCCCCCTACATGGTGACACAGTGACACAGATAGAAGGGAGCTATGAGTCTGACCCTCCCTCTGCAGGGTGACACAGTGACACAGACCGAAGGGTGCTATGAGTCTCTCTCTCCCCTTGCAGGGTGACGCAGACAGAAGGAAGCTATGAGTCTGTCCCTCCCCCTACAGGGTGACACAGTAACACAGACAGAAGGAAGCTATTAGCCTGTCCCTCCCCCTACAGGGTGACACAGACAGACAGAAGGGAGCTATGAGTCTCTCCCTCCCCCCGCAGGGTGACACAGTGATACAGACAGAAGGGAGCTATGAGCCTGTCCCTCCCCCTACAGGGTGACACAGTGATACAGACAGAAGGGAGCTATGAGTCTGTCCCTCCCCCTGCAGGGTGACACTGACACAGACAGAAGGGAGCTATGAGTCTGCAGCTCCCCCTGTAGGGTGACACAGACAGAAAGGAGCTATGAGCCTGTCCCTCGCCCTGCAGGGTGACACAGTGGCACAGACAGAAAGGAGCTTTGAGTCTGTCCCTCCCCCTGTAGGGTGATTCAGACAGAAGGGAGCTATGAGCCTGTCCCTCCCCTTGCAGGGTGACACAGTGATAGAGACAGAAGGGAGCTATGAGTCTGTCCATCCCTCTGCAGGGTGACACAGACAGAAGGGAGCTATGAGTCTGTCCCTCCCCCTACAGGGTGACACAGACAGAAGGGAGCTATGAGTCTGCAGCTCCCCCTGCGGGTGACATAGTGACACAGACAGAGGGAAGCTATGAGTCTGTCCATCCCTCTGCAGGGTGACACAGACAGAAGGGAGCTATGAGTCTGTCCCTCCCCCTACAGGGTGATACAGACAGAAGGGAGCTATGAGTCTGTCCCTCCCCCTGCAGAGTGACACAGTGATAGAGACAGAAGGGAGCTATGAGTCTGTCCATCCCTCTGCAGGGTGACACAGACAGAAGGGAGCTATGAGTCTGTCCCTCCCCCTACAGGGTGACACAGACAGAAGGGAGCTATGAGTCTGTCCCTCCCCCTGCAGGGTGACACAGACAGAAGGAAGCTATGAGTCTGTCCCTCCCCCTACAGGGTGACACAGACAGAAGGGAGCTATGAGTCTCTCCCTCCCCCTGCAGGGTAACAAAGTGATACAGACAGAAGGGAGCTATGAGTCTATCCCTCCCCCTGCAGGGTGACACTGACACAGACAGAAGGGAGCTATGAGTCTGCAGCTCCCCCTGCAGGGTGACACAGACAGAAAGGAGCTTTGAGTCTGTCCCTCCCCGTGTAGGGTGATACAGACAGAAGGGAGCTATGAGCCTGTCCCTCCACCTGCAGGGTGACACAGTGATACAGAAAGAAGGGAGCTATGAGTCTGTCCCTCCCCCTACAGGGTGACACAGTGACACAGACAGAAGGAAGCTATGAGTCTGTCCCTCCCCCTGCAGGGTGACACAGACAGAAAGGAGCTATGAGCCTGTCCCCCGCCCTGCATGGTGACACAGTGGCACAGACAGACAGGAGCTTTGAGTCTGTCCCTCCCCCTGTAGGGTGATACAGACAGAAGGGAGCTATGAGTCTATCCCTCCCACTGCAGGGTGACACAGTGATACAGACAGAAGGGAGCTATGAGTCTGTCCCTCCCCCTACAGGGTGACACAGTGACACAGACAGAAGGAAGCTTTGAGTCTGTCGCTTCCCCTGCAGGGTGACACAGTGACACAGACAGAAGGGAGCTATGAGTCTGTCCCTCCCCCTGCAGGGTGACACAGTGACACAGACAGAAGGAAGCTATGAGCCTGTCCCTCCCCCTACAGGGTGACACAGACAGACAGAAGGGAGCTATGAGTCTCTCCCTCCCCCTGCAGGGTGACACAGTGATACAGACAGAAGGGAGCTATGAGCCTGTCCCTCCCCCTGCAGGGTGACACAGACAGAAGGAAGCTATGAGTCTGTCCCTCCCCCTACAGGGTGACACAGACAGAAGGGAGCTATGAGTCTCTCCCTCCCCCTGCAGGGTAACACAGTGATACAGACAGAAGGGAGCTATGAGTCTGTCCCTCCCCCTGCAGGGTGACATTGACACAGACAGAAGGGAGCTTTGAGTCTGTCCCTCCCCCTGTAGGGTGACACAGACAGAAAGGAGCTATGAGCCTGTCCCTCGCCCTGCAGGGTGACACAGTGGCACAGACAGAAAGGAGCTTTGAGTCTGTCCCTCCCCCTGTAGGGTGATACAGACAGAAGGGAGCTATGAGCCTGTCCCTCCCCCTGCAGGGTGACACAGTGATAGAGACAGAAGGGAGCTATGAGTCTGTCCATCCCTCTGCAGGGTGACACAGACAGAAGGGAGCTATGAGTCTGTCCCTCCCCCTACAGGGTGACACAGACAGAAGGGAGCTATGAGTCTGCAGCTCCCCCTGCGGGTGACATAGTGACACAGACAGAGGGAAGCTATGAGTCTGTCCATCCCTCTGCAGGGTGACACAGACAGAAGGGAGCTATGAGTCTGTCCCTCCCCCTACAGGGTGACACAGACAGAAGGGAGCTATGAGTCTGTCCCTCCCCCTGCAGGGTGACACAGTGATAGAGACAGAAGGGAGCTATGAGTCTGTCCATCCCTCTGCAGGGTGACACAGACAGAAGGGAGCTATGAGTCTGTCCCTCCCCCTTCAGGGTGACACAGACAGAAGGGAGCTATGAGTCTGCAGCTCCCCCTGCAGGGTGACATAGTGACACAGACAGAGGGAAGCTATGAGTCTGTCCATCCCTCTGCAGGGTGACACAGACAGAAGGGAGCTATGAGTCTGTCCCTCCCCCTACAGGGTGACACAGACAGAAGGGAGCTATGAGTCTGTCCCTCCCCCTGCAGGGTGACACAGACAGAAGGAAGCTATGAGTCTGTCCCTCCCCCTACAGGGTGACACAGACAGAAGGGAGCTATGAGTCTCTCCCTCCCCCTGCAGGGTAACACAGTGATACAGACAGAAGGGAGCTATGAGTCTGTCCCTCCCCCTGCAGGGTGACACTGACACAGACAGAAGGGAGCTATGAGTCTGCAGCTCCCCCTGTAGGGTGACACAGACAGAAAGGAGCTATGAGCCTGTCCCTCGCCCTGCAGGGTGACACAGTGGCACAGACAGAAAGGAGCTTTGAGTCTGTCCCTCCCCCTGTAGGGTGATACAGACAGAAGGGAGCTATGAGCCTGTCCCTCCCCCTGCAGGGTGACACAGTGATAGAGACAGAAGGGAGCTATGAGTCTGTCCATCCCTCTGCAGGGTGACACAGACAGAAGGGAGCTATGAGTCTGTCCCTCCCCCTACAGGGTGACACAGACAGAAGGGAGCTATGAGTCTGCAGCTCCCCCTGCGGGTGACATAGTGACACAGACAGAGGGAAGCTATGAGTCTGTCCATCCCTCTGCAGGGTGACAGACAGAAGGGAGCTATGAGTCTGTCCCTCCCCCTACAGGGTGACACAGACAGAAGGGAGCTATGAGTCTGTCCCTCCCCCTGCAGGGTGACACAGTGATAGAGACAGAAGGGAGCTATGAGTCTGTCCATCCCTCTGCAGGGTGACACAGACAGAAGGGAGCTATGAGTCTGTCCCTCCCCCTTCAGGGTGACACAGACAGAAGGGAGCTATGAGTCTGCAGCTCCCCCTGCAGGGTGACATAGTGACACAGACAGAGGGAAGCTATGAGTCTGTCCATCCCTCTGCAGGGTGACACAGACAGAAGGGAGCTATGAGTCTGTCCCTCCCCCTACAGGGTGACACAGACAGAAGGGAGCTATGAGTCTGTCCCTCCCCCTCCAGGGTGACACAGACAGAAGGAAGCTATGAGTCTGTCCCTCCCCCTACAGGGTGACACAGACAGAAGGGAGCTATGAGTCTCTCCCTCCCCCTGCAGGGTAACACAGTGATACAGACAGAAGGGAGCTATGAGTCTATCCCTCCCCCTGCAGGGTGACACTGACACAGACAGAAGGGAGCTATGAGTCTGCAGCTCCCCCTGCAGGGTGACACAGACAGAAAGGAGCTATGAGCCTGTCCCTCGCCCTGCAGGGTGACACAGTGGCACAGACAGAAAGGAGCTTTGAGTCTGTCCCTCCCTGTGTAGGGTGATACAGACAGAAGGGAGCTATGAGCCTGTCCCTCCACCTGCAGGGTGACACAGTGATACAGAAAGAAGGGAGCTATGAGTCTGTCCCTCCCCCTACAGGGTGACACAGTGACACAGACAGAAGGAAGCTATGAGTCTGTCCCTCCCCCTGCAGGGTGACACAGACAGAAAGGAGCTATGAGCCTGTCCCTCGCCCTGTATGGTGACACAGTGGCACAGACAGACAGGAGCTTTGAGTCTGTCCCTCCCCCTGTAGGGTGATACAGACAGAAGGGAGCTATGAGTCTATCCCTCCCACTGCAGGGTGACACAGTGATACAGACAGAAGGGAGCTATGAGTCTGTCCCTCGCCCTACAGGGTGACACAGACAGAAGGAAGCTTTGAGTCTGTCGCTCCCCCTGCAGGGTGACACAGTGACACAGACAGAAGGGAGCTATGAGTCTGTCCCTCCCCCTGCAGGGTGACACAGTGACACAGACAGAAGGGAGCTATGAGTCTGTCCCTCCCCCTGCAGGGTGACACAGTGACACAGACAGAAGGGAGCTATGAGTCTGTCACTCCCCCTGCAGGGTGACACAGTGACACAGAAAGAAGGGAGCTATGAGTCTGTCCGTCCCCCCTGCAGGGTGACACAGTGACACAGACAGAAGGGAGCTATGAGTCTGTCCCTCCCCCTGCAGGGCGACACAGTGACACAGACAGAAGGGAGCTATGAGTCTGTCCCTCCCCCTGCAGGGTGACACAGACAGAAGGAAGCTATGAGTCTGTCCCTCCCCCTACAGGGTGACACAGTAACACAGACAGAAGGGAGCTATGAGTCTGACCCTCCCTCTGCAGGGTGACACAGCGACACAGACAGAAGGGAGCTATGAGTCTGTCCCTCCCCCTGCAGGGTGACACAGTGACACAGACAGAAGGGAGCTATGAGTCTGTCTCTCCCCCTGCAGGGTGACACAGTGACACAGACAGAAGGGAGCTATGAGTCTGTCCCTCCCCCTGCAGGGTGACACAGTGACACAGATAGAAGGGAGCTATGAGTCTGTCCCTCCCCCTGCAGGGTGACACAGTGACACAGATAGAAGGGAGCTATGAGTCTGACCCTCCCTCTGCAGGTTGACACAGTGACACAGACAGAAGGGAGCTATGAGTCTGTCCCTCCCCCTGCAGGGTGACACAGACAGAAGGAAGCTATGAGTCTGTCCCTCCCCCTACAGGGTGACACAGTAACACAGACAGAAGGGTGCTATGAGTCTGACCCTCCCTCTGCAGGGTGACACAGCGACACAGACAGAAGGGAGCTATGAGTCTGTCCCTCCCCCTGCAGGGTGACACAGTGACACAGACAGAAGGGAGCTATGAGTCTGTCCCTCCCCCTACAGGGTGACACAGACAGAAGGGAGCTATGAGTCTCTCCCTCCCCCTGCAGGGTGACACAGTGATACAGACAGAAGGGAGCTATGAGCCTGTCCCTCCCCCTACAGGGTGACACAGACAGAAGGGAGCTATGAGTCTGTTCCTCCCCCTACATGGTGACACAGTGACACAGATAGAAGGGAGCTATGAGTCTGACCCTCCCTCTGCAGGGTGACACAGTGACACAGACCGAAGGGTGCTATGAGTCTCTCTCTCCCCCTGCAGGGTGACACAGATAGAAGGGAGCTATGAGTCTGTCCCTCCCCCTGCAGGGTGACACAGTGACATAGACAGAAGGGAGCTATGAGTCTGTCCCTCCCCCTTCAGGGTGACACAGACAGAAGGGAGCTATGAGTCTGCAGCTCCCCCTGCAGGGTGACATAGTGACACAGACAGAGGGAAGCTATGAGTCTGTCCATCCCTCTGCAGGGTGACACAGACAGAAGGGAGCTATGAGTCTGTCCCTCCCCCTACAGGGTGACACAGACAGAAGGGAGCTATGAGTCTGTCCCTCCCCCTGCAGGGTGACACAGACAGAAGGAAGCTATGAGTCTGTCCCTCCCCCTACAGGGTGACACAGACAGAAGGGAGCTATGAGTCTCTCCCTCCCCCTGCAGGGTAACACAGTGATACAGACAGAAGGGAGCTATGAGTCTATCCCTCCCCCTGCAGGGTGACACTGACACAGACAGAAGGGAGCTATGAGTCTGCAGCTCCCCCTGCAGGGTGACACAGACAGAAAGGAGCTATGAGCCTGTCCCTCGCCCTGCAGGGTGACACAGTGGCACAGACAGAAAGGAGCTTTGAGTCTGTCCCTCCCTGTGTAGGGTGATACAGACAGAAGGGAGCTATGAGCCTGTCCCTCCACCTGCAGGGTGACACAGTGATACAGAAAGAAGGGAGCTATGAGTCTGTCCCTCCCCCTACAGGGTGACACAGTGACACAGACAGAAGGAAGCTATGAGTCTGTCCCTCCCCCTGCAGGGTGACACAGACAGAAAGGAGCTATGAGCCTGTCCCTCGCCCTGTATGGTGACACAGTGGCACAGACAGACAGGAGCTTTGAGTCTGTCCCTCCCCCTGTAGGGTGATACAGACAGAAGGGAGCTATGAGTCTATCCCTCCCACTGCAGGGTGACACAGTGATACAGACAGAAGGGAGCTATGAGTCTGTCCCTCGCCCTACAGGGTGACACAGACAGAAGGAAGCTTTGAGTCTGTCGCTCCCCCTGCAGGGTGACACAGTGACACAGACAGAAGGGAGCTATGAGTCTGTCCCTCCCCCTGCAGGGTGACACAGTGACACAGACAGAAGGGAGCTATGAGTCTGTCCCTCCCCCTGCAGGGTGACACAGTGACACAGACAGAAGGGAGCTATGAGTCTGTCACTCCCCCTGCAGGGTGACACAGTGACACAGAAAGAAGGGAGCTATGAGTCTGTCCGTCCCCCCTGCAGGGTGACACAGTGACACAGACAGAAGGGAGCTATGAGTCTGTCCCTCCCCCTGCAGGGCGACACAGTGACACAGACAGAAGGGAGCTATGAGTCTGTCCCTCCCCCTGCAGGGTGACACAGACAGAAGGAAGCTATGAGTCTGTCCCTCCCCCTACAGGGTGACACAGTAACACAGACAGAAGGGAGCTATGAGTCTGACCCTCCCTCTGCAGGGTGACACAGCGACACAGACAGAAGGGAGCTATGAGTCTGTCCCTCCCCCTGCAGGGTGACACAGACAGAAGGGAGCTATGAGTCTGTCCCTCCCCCTGCAGGGTGACACAGTGACACAGACAGAAGGGAGCTATGAGTCTGTCCCTTCCCCTGCAGGGTGACACAGTGACACAGACAGAAGGGAGCTATGAGTCTGTCTCTCCCCCTGCAGGGTGACACAGTGACACAGACAGAAGGGAGCTATGAGTCTGTCCCTCCCCCTGCAGGGTGACACAGTGACACAGATAGAAGGGAGCTATGAGTCTGACCCTCCCTCTGCAGGTTGACACAGTGACACAGACAGAAGGGAGCTATGAGTCTGTCCCTCCCCCTGCAGGGTGACACAGACAGAAGGAAGCTATGAGTCTGTCCCTCCCCCTACAGGGTGACACAGTAACACAGACAGAAGGGTGCTATGAGTCTGTCCCTCCCCCTGCAGGGTGACACAGTGACACAGACAGAAGGGAGCTATGAGTCTGTCCCTCCCCCTACAGGGTGACACAGACAGAAGGGAGCTATGAGTCTCTCCCTCCCCCTGCAGGGTGACACAGTGATACAGACAGAAGGGAGCTATGAGCCTGTCCCTCCCCCTACAGGGTGACACAGACAGAAGGGAGCTATGAGTCTGTTCCTCCCCCTACATGGTGACACAGTGACACAGATAGAAGGGAGCTATGAGTCTGACCCTCCCTCTGCAGGGTGACACAGTGACACAGACCGAAGGGTGCTATGAGTCTCTCTCTCCCCCTGTAGGGTGACACAGATAGAAGGGAGCTATGAGTCTGTCCCTCCCCCTGCAGGGTGACACAGTGACATAGACAGAAGGGAGCTATGAGTCCGACCCTCCCTCTGCAGGGTGACACAGTGACACAGACAGAAGGGAGCTATGAGTCTGTCCCTCCCCCTGCAGGGTGACACAGTGACACAGACAGAAGGGAGCTATGAGTCTCTCCCTCCCCCTGCAGGGTGACACAGTAACACAGACAGAAGGGTGCTATGAGTCTGACCCTCCCTCTGCAGGGTGACACAGCGACACAGACAGAAGGGAGCTATGAGTCTGTCCCTCCCCCTGCAGGGTGACACAGTGACACAGACAGAAGGGAGCTATGAGTCTGTCCCTCCCCCTACAGGGTGACACAGACAGAAGGGAGCTATGAGTCTCTCCCTCCCCCTGCAGGGTGACACAGTGATACAGACAGAAGGGAGCTATGAGCCTGTCCCTCCCCCTACAGGGTGACACAGACAGAAGGGAGCTATGAGTCTGTTCCTCCCCCTACATGGTGACACAGTGACACAGATAGAAGGGAGCTATGAGTCTGACCCTCCCTCTGCAGGGTGACACAGTGACACAGACCGAAGGGTGCTATGAGTCTCTCTCTCCCCCTGCAGGGTGACACAGATAGAAGGGAGCTATGAGTCTGTCCCTCCCCCTGCAGGGTGACACAGTGACATAGACAGAAGGGAGCTATGAGTCCGACCCTCCCTCTGCAGGGTGACACAGTGACACAGACAGAAGGGAGCTATGAGTCTGTCCCTCCCCCTGCAGGGTGACACAGTGACACAGACAGAAGGGAGCTATGAGTCTCTCCCTCCCCCTGCAGGGTGACACAGTGACACAGACAGAAGGGAGCTATGAGTCTGTCCCTCCCCCTGCAGGGTGACACAGTGACACAGACAGAAAGGAGCTATGAGTCTGTCCCTCCCCTTGCAGGGTGACGCAGACAGAAGGAAGCTATGAGTCTGTCCCTCCCCCTACAGGGTGACACAGTAACACAGACAGAAGGAAGCTATGAGCCTGTCCCTCCCCCTACAGGGTGACACAGACAGACAGAAGGGAGCTATGAGTCTCTCCCTCCCCCTGCAGGGTGACACAGTGATACAGACAGAAGGGAGCTATGAGTCTGTCCCTCCCCCTGTAGGGTGACACTTACATCCTGTGTTGCGGGTGACAGGCAGTTATACACCCGATGTCCGGCAGACAGTAACGGGTCAGTGTAGTAATATTCCCCGTTGTTTACAGAGTAACCTGTTGGAGAAGAGAACACTGATGAGGGGGGCGCAGCACAGACATGTTTGAGGTATGTGCACAGGGGGCTGGAGGGTGAGAGACGACTTTAAATAATCTGCATTACGTGACGTTGGGGACAGTAGTGAGGGGCACCATGGAGAACAGGGAATCAGTGGCTGGATTGAGTCATGTGACACTAGCTTCCGGGGGGTGTTGGGAGTGTACGTCCCCTATATGTAGAGGGGTCACGTAGGGCGGCCACTGTTACCACCGTTCTCACCCCGGTCTCTTGTTATGGGTAATATATTTCTTGTCAGAACCCCCCGGACCCTGATTAATGGTGGTCGGGTTCCACCTAGAGACTGGCGTTTGTCATTATCAGAATCTATGTAGTCATTATAAATACCTTCCTCCCTCCGGCTCCGCATCCCCGGAGTTTCCGATGCCTGGAGTATCGCCACGGCTGCGTAATAAGCCTCAAACGTCGGGTGATATAATGTCCTTGTGGCGTGAATATTTTCTGCTACAAACAAGACACCAAGATTGCATTAATAACCGTGTGCAATAATATGGCAGTGGGAGGTAGGCAACCATACGCACACTTACCAGAGGATTGATTAGTGGTAGCGGATGCGTCACATGGACCCAGCAACTCGGCGTCATCCGCAGACCTGAGAAGGGGAGGCAGAGAGTGATACCAGCGGACTGAGCGGATACACACATTATTCGCTATCCGAAACTCAGGCATCGACAAACGATGAAGACAGAACCCCTGTTATTGCCGTCAGAGCAGCGCTCGTCTCACCTGTAATTCTCCTCGTCAGAAAAGTCATCTTCATCCTCCTCGTCCTCCGAGTCGTTGTCCAACTGAGCCCAACGCAGCATCTGCAATTCAGACAGACGTCAAGACACAGTACTGCACTGCCACCTAGTGGTCATACTGCAGAATGCAGGACATACACCGAATGCAACGCTAGTGATTTCTGTATACAAGTATGGGATCAGTTATAATGTACACAGCTTGTCCCACTTGTCTGTTAGATGCTGATGGAAAAAGCTCTGAGCCTCTTGTGTCTGGGCGCAGTCACAAACGCACGTTAGCGACTCTAGCGCATATCAAGTGCGGTTGTTCTGTAAGTGGACAGCGTGTCAAACGCATAACATTGGGTAAACCCTCCCCCCATCATGTCACCGTGTGATCTGACTGGCTGGTGGGTGTTCTCTCCCACCCATAACGGTGGGCGCGTGGGCGAGCAGGGCGTTATTAATTATCACAGTCCCTGAATACCGCTGGCGGCGAATCAGATATGTTATGTGCAGCGTTTGTGAATCTTACAAACAGCAAAACGTTTCCCAACATTTGAAGAAACGTCATTTGTGGGATCTGATCGATCTCAGAAGGAGTCAGCCGGAATAAAGTGCTTTATAACAGAGCTCTCACAATACTCCAGTAATTCTAGACACCCCAATGTACAGACGGATATAATGTGTGGCACTCAGAGACATTTTACACGCGGTTTAATGTATATTTTAATGGTTCGCCAGTAAGGTAGGTATTTCTGACGGGAACGTCAAATTACTGTGAAAAGTTTGTTAAAATATCCTGAATTTACATCCGAAGTGAACATTTATTTTAAAGTTATTATACAAAGGAGCTTTGAGCCATTTAAAACAAAGTTTATAATCTTCCAAGATAAAGATTTTTATTTATTTTTTAAATCTTGTCATTTCTTTAAAACTTCCAGTGTAAATAATGAATAATGCGGTAACTGGTCCAGACAGCGCTGCCGGATATCACGTAACCAAGGAACAGTTTTAGGAATCCTTAGGAAGAGATGTTAAGAGATTCCATTCGCTATATTTAAAGTGATTTCCACACAACACAGAGATCCGCTGACGCTCACCTTTCTCCTGCTTCGTGACGCGTCCTCAGACCGTATTTGTTGGGGACCCGGCCGGGTATTTCCAATCTTATACCTTAAATACTTTCAGGATCCTGTGGGGAAAAAAATATGTGTAAATTGGAGGACTGTCCCTATAGTCACACTAAGGGCACAGTACCACTTCCCTGGTTGTACTGCATGCAATTCTCTGATCTTGTCCTACAAGTTGCATTACTTATATCTGAAGGGGGAGAGTTTTACACTTAATGAGATAACATTATGACCATGCAATAATATCTCTATATATTACAGTACAGAGCATTGCATCCTCCTGCTGTCTACAACTCCCGATCTAGTTCTCTCAGCTGAGCAGCACTGACCACCTACCTCAGCTCTGCAGCCACCAGATCACTGCTAAGGGGGTAAATGGAAAAGTGCAACTTGTAGGTGCAAATACAAACACGTTTCACTCCTATCCACGGCCACAGCGCCATCTAGTGGCTGGAAAGGAATATCGCAGCCATCGGCCTGTTGAGCACTCCCGTAGCGCGGCGACAACACTGCCATCTTGTGGCAGAAAAACGGAAGCGCAAGTGGCAGCCAATTCTTATCTAGCTGCTGTTAGATCTGTATTATTATCACAGATTATCATGGGGGTCGGTAGTGTAAAGTAGTTTCCAGGACACGTGCCGAGCTTTTTGTACTCCCCCCCCCCCCCATAAATATAACCTTATAAAGGTCGCAGACATTCAGAGACGACAAAAATAGGAATATTCTGTAGTTGGTTCTGTAGAAACACTTTTCATTCATGTAGCAATGATCCCTGTCTTTTCCACACCAGCTCTGTTTTATCTACCCCACGACGATTTCACTTTATCTGTCTCTTCTCTCATGTTCTGGGGTACAGAGTCTCAGATCACATAGACAGCATGCAGTGGCCCCTACCTCCTCCTGGACAGGACCCCAGACAAAAAACCCCCTTCTGTTTATTTAATGACTTCAGATTAGCTGATGGGAGGGGTCATTTAACCTTGCAAGTGCTGTAGACTTTGTTTTGTGATTTGCATGACAGAAAGAAACTCTGAAACACACTGGCTGCTTAGCACCAAGAGACGCGTCAACAAAGTAACCTATCCTTTGCCCCCAAACCTCCCTCAACACTTTTTATTGTAGTTACTTGGGCTGAAGCCGATGTATAAAAAACATTGTTCTCATCTATCAATTCAGTCCAGGGGTAACTGCAAAAGGAAAATAAGAGGGACAATCAGGAGTGTTTTGTACTGAGTAGCAAAAATCGTGGGTAAACTAATTGCAGGCAAGTTTTTTATGGTTGGCCCAGAAAACTGATGCATCATCATCAACAACATTTATTTATATAGCGCCAGCAAATTCCGTAGCGCTTTACAATTGGGAACAAACATTAATAAGACAATACTGGGAAATACATACAGACAGAGAGGTAACAGAACCCTGCTCGCAAGCTTACAATCTATGGGACAATGGGTGTTTGAAACACAAGGGCATGTGATGAATATAATAATATATAATATATGAGTTATATAAATATGAATGTATTGTACAAAGCTGATGGAATTCTGCTTATTGGAGACAAAGTGGATCTGTCACCTAAACTCTGCAGGTGGCCAGTTTGTTGGACAGACCATGGCACATTGATGACATGGGGGTGGGGCCAAAGTGGCGTGATTTGCAGCAAATTGTGTATCATTTGTCCCTGTCCTGTCCACATCACTGGGAAGTTGGCAAGATGTGTGAGATAGCCTTCATTCCCGAGAGGACACCAGGACATTCAGAGAGAGTCGGTGAGTATGATGAGAGTGTGAACCGCCCATGTACTGGCGGGAGCATGCTCAGCGCGCTCCTGAGATACGTCATGTGACACAGTCTGCCAGCTTTAATGAGAGGCACTGATTGGTCAGGGACTCTGATGCCGGGAGAGTGCACATAAACACATTACAAGCAGTACAGTCAGCCAGTCTGGCAACATACGGAAACCTGTGTGATTAGCTCCTGTGAGGAGAGTGTCACAGGATTTTCATCCCACAGGACAGCTCACAGCAATGACTATCTTAAAAAGGGATTCAGGCTGGGATCAGGGTGGCCCATGACCTGACTACAGGCACTGCCTGGGCTCCTCTCTGAGATCCAACAAAAACATACTCCTTTCTGCCCCCTCTTCTTCGAACGTTTCCAGGTCCGTCACTGTCTCATGCCCCCCCCACCGGTGGACTCCCTACGAGCCCTCACCTTGTATGAACGGCTATGTCTGCATTCTACGCTCTCCAAGGGTATTATCTCTTCCATCTATAACTGGTTGATTGAGACTACCTTTGACTCCCAGGACCGTTACGAGCAGGAATGGGAGAGAGTCCTGGGCCCCCCTCCAGACGAGTCCTGTTGGGAGGAGGATAGAGAGTGGAAAAACCAGAATCCTCATACTCTACTGCCCTAAAAAACTTTGTGTACCATATCGCAGGCATGGAATCTATTACTTACTACCTTCATGACAAACGCCATATGTTCGACCTCGTTCTGGCCCCCGGTACCTTCAGGAGAGCCGCGACTCTCTGTCCGCCCCGCCTAATGTTCCGTGACACCTCGCTCCGTGCAGGATTTGAGGTCTAAGCCGCCTCGGGTTTCTCCGGCCTGGACGTTCTCCATCTAGTTCCCAAGAAACAGAATGTGCTGTTTGGTTGCTTGTTCTTTCCTTGTTTACACTGATGTATACATGTTTTATATCAACTAACATTTATCATTGTTCAGTAGGTGTCATTTATGTCCACTTTGTACCTCTCCACCCCCCCATCCGCTCCCCCCATGTATAAAGAAAAGTTGAAAGGGAATGACTTGTATGTATGTTTGTATATCAAAGCCAGGGCTGGATTAAGGGAATGGAGGCCCCTGGGCTAAGGGGGCCTCCATTCCCCCATGAGGGCACCCCCCCGTGATCCGAGCCGCCCCCCCAGTGAGCCAAGCCACTCCCCCCCCCCCCCCCCCCCCGGTGAGCCGAGCTGCCCCCCCGGAGAGACGCGCCACTCCCCCCCCAGTGAGCTGAGCCGCCCCCAAAGCACTTACCTCCTCTTGGCATTGCAGTCCTTCCCTGGCGCGCTGTACGCTCTTTACTGAGGACATCTCGTGAGAGTGAGACTCACGAGATCTAAGTAAGGAGACTACAGCGCGCCGGGGAAGGACCACAGTGAAAGTGCTCAGCAGCAATGATTGCGCCGGGGGCGCCCCCGCCCCCCGACCGATCAATAATGCAGTTGAGCACTTTCAAGGGCCCCCTGGATGCCCGAGGCCCCTGGGCTGTAGCCCAGTTAGCCTTAGGGTTAATCCGGCCCTGATCGATGCTCACTGTTTTTGATCTCTATTGTCCCCTTTCTAACTAAAGAGTTTAAAGAAAAAGGAAAATGGTTGTGTGGAACGGGGGTGTGGAACGGGGGTGTAGAACGGGGGTGTGGAACGGGGGTGTGGAACGGGGGTGTGGAACGGGGGTGTGGAACGGGGGTGTAGAACGGGGGTGTAGAACGGGGGTGTAGAACGGGGGTGTGGAACGGGGGTGTAGAACGGGGGTGTGGAACGGGGGTGTGGAACGGGGGTGTGGTTTGGGCATAGTGGGGTGGGGCTTATTTTATCTCAATTTTCTTTCTTTTTTAAGCCTGGTAGTAAAAGACCTGTGATCTCAGACCTCTTAGACGGATGGAAGACAGATGTCAGACTATAGGACACACAGCATCTATGTCCGGCCAAGAGTAATGTAGGGACATCATAGTGTGTACTGATCCGTTAGCAGCGGTGCAGGAGCTAACGCATTTCTCTGAGGAGAAGTACCACATGCACTGTGAGAATACACCGGTGTATGAGCCATTAACTACGTCATGTCTGGAGGGATCTCTACTTCATGGTGCAACTAATTTCTATGTTTTACAGATCAGTCTCACTGGTAGAAGCATTTTTATAAAAACATTCTCATTTATGTAACTTTTATTTTTCATTAGTTTTGTTAGTGTCTTCTAATTGTATATTTCGGGAGGTTGATAGCAGGGCTGATCCTCTGCAAATAGTGCACTACTATGAGTGATCTATCGTTGCAGAGCTACAAGGACGAACAGGATCCCCAAAATGGCTACACTAAGGCTGGAGGAAGGGGCAACCTCAATGTGGATAATACGTTTCCCCCTTGGGATACATAGCGCTAATTGTAGAGGGCCCCTCAGCCACGCCCATCTTGCTGCACCAGTTAAATGGTAGCTCGGGCATTAGTGAAGTGCAGCTAACGTTTCTATTAGTCGGTCAGGACGTGGTTAATAACATGGTCTATTTTCTTGGAATGATCCCACATGTGCCCAGTTATACACCTAGAGAATACCTTCCTCTTACACACAGAGGAGGCAGTTCGGTAAACCAACATTCACCACAACTCAGCCTCACTAGGGACCAATCAATGAATCACTTTATAACCAATACTCAGGAGGGACCAGTTCAATAGGAACTAACTGGATACATTCTTATTGATATTAGGCAAGCCCATAAAATGTCGTCCTCTGTTATATGTCAGTCCAACCACACTGTGTCCCTATCTTTATTGTGCATTGCAGGGCAGGGTTACAGACACCCTGAAATCTGCCGTCTGTGACATCCTGTTGTGCACTATATAGGACCTTAGTGATTACACAAACGGGAGTTTTGTCACAACATGGAGCCCTCATCAGCTGCAGACTAGGTCATAATTGGTTTTAATTAGAACTTTTTTATGAGATGAAACATCAAGACGAGAAACGTGTATGGCCGCTTAAAGGATGGAAAATCAACATCATCCTATAACAAGGCAGTTTAGAGACCTATGTGTTACAAGCCACGGCGGTTCTCAGCGACCTGCGTCCCGGCCTGTCGCTATGACGACCAGGACGTCACTTCCAGGTCTCATCCTGGCCGTTGCCTAGGCAACGGTATTGACACTGTAGTAGGTAGCACCGCGTCCCGGCATTAGGTGCAGTCGGCGCATGCGTAATTGTTTCAGGTGCTATCTATGAAGCAGCCGCTGTGGCTGATTACATTCCTGCTCCCATTGGTCAGTACCTGTATATAAGGCAGGGAGGGCTTAGCCTCCCTGCTGGTTATAGTTCTCAGTGCTGTGTGCTTGCCTGCTCCTGTGCTTTATTGTATCTGTTTCTATTTGGATTTCCTGTGTATGACCCTTGGCTTCGTTTATTGGATTGTTTGCCTGTTGCCCTGACCTTTTGCTTCGGTTCTGGATTCTCCTTGTCTTCTGCCAGCCCTGACATTTTGCATGACCCTGACCACGTTACCTGGTTTGGACCCAGACCACGGCTTGTTTCCCGACCACGCTAGACTCTTATCCCGCTACTTAGCTTATCCCACTACTCTATGTTCATACACCTGTACTACCTTGAGTATAAGACCTGGGGGCATCCGAGTACCTATGAGCATAACGAGATCTACGGGAATGGCGGCTGCTAAAGGTGAAGACCTCTCCATCTGGTTCTACGGGTTTATGATTAGACGGTTAGCCGTAACATTATAACCGGCCAGTGAAGAGTGGAAGCTGTTTCTATGGATGAAAGCGGGACAAATCCTTCCCCAGCTCAAGTTCTGGCAGGCCAAATACAAACTCTATTGCAGATGGTCCAAGGTCTGTCGCATCGTTTGTCTGCACAAGAGGAAGTTGCCAGAGCCTCACAAGCCCAGCAAGCTCCCCTGGCCTTTATTGTGTAACCTAAGTTGAACCTGCCTGATCGGTTCTCTGGAGATAGAAGCCTATTTCGCAACTAATGAAAGTTGTAAACTTTATTTTCGCCTTAGGCCTCGCTCAGCTGGATTGGAGCTTCAAAGAGTTGACATCATTATATCCCTTCTGCAGGGTGATCCTCAATCCTGGGCATTTAGCCTTGCCCCACGAGTCCTCCACTACAGTCCGTTGATGCATTCTATGATGCCCTAGGGATGCTCTATAATGATCCGGACAGAGTTGCCTCGGCTGAATCACATCTCAGAGCCCTGAAACAGGGTCGTCACTCTGCTGAGGAATACTGTGCGGAGTTCAGACGCTGGTCCACGGACAGCGAGTGGAATTATCCAGCACTCCGGAGCCAGTTCCGTTTGGGCCTTTCTGAACAGATAAAAGACTCCTTAGTGCAATATCCAATTCCAGCTACACTGGAGAGTCTAATGCAATTGGTCATTAAAATTGACTGCAGATTTAAAGAGAGAAAAGCTGAGAGGGATACTACCGTTTCCTCGTGTTCTTTTCTAACTCGTCCTGCTGCACCTTTTGAAGCCGCTGAGCCCATGCAGCTAGGTACTTATCGCCTCACTTCGGAAGAGAAAACCTAGAGATGTACATTAGGCCTTTGTCTTTATTGTGGCAACAGGGGTCATCTCCTCCAAGGCTGTCCCAACAAATCAGACAAGTCAGGAAAAGAACTGGCCAAGGGAATGTGGAAGAGGTTCGTCTAGGTCTGCAAATTATTTCTTCCAAGAATGCACTCCTGGTTCCTGCAGTAATTTCCTTTGGTGCACAATCTGCTCCTGTCTCTGCCTTCCTGGACAGCGCTCTCGCAGGGAATTTTCTGGATCTGGATTTCGCCCATTCATTAGGGATTCCGGCCATTAAGCTCTAATCACCCATCACTGTCTGTGGCCTGTATGATGGTCCTTTACCAGGCGGGAAAATATGTTCACAGACACCACTGTTGCAGCTCACCGTGGGGGCGCTACATTCTGAAGCCTTGTCCTTCTACCTTATTAATTGTTCTTCCGTTCCGGTGATCTTGGGACACACCTGGCTACAGCTCCACAGTCCAGTCATCGATTGGAACAAGGGAGACATCATTCACTGGAGTCCTTCTTGTTCTTCATCCTGCTTATCTGTGCCTGTTCATCTGCTCCAAGTCTCGCTGGATCAGCTACCGGCACCCTACCATGAGTTTTGTGATGTATTCTCTAAACAGGCTGCTGACACGTTGCCTCCTCATCGTGATTACGATTGCGCTATTGACCTAGTTCCTGGCTCTAAACTCCCTAAGGGGAGATTGTATTCTCTCTCGATACCAGAAACGCAGGCCATGGAGGAGTACATTAAGGAGAATCTTAAAAAGGGCTTTATTAGGCCGTCTAAATCCCCGGTAGGAGCCGGGTTCTTATTTGTGTCTGTATCGCTCCGGACCCGCAGATAGTACCTGTCTCGTTACCTGCATTCTATTCAACTGGATACTGCCATGTCCCAGCATCAGACATTCTTCAGTTCATTCATTCAGCTATATTCAGATCTGTGCAGGTGCAGCCTATTGCACTTCAGGACCTCTTCCCTCTTTTTCATTGGCTAAGCACTTCTGGAGCACTATTTAAACCTCCTGGATTCACCTGTCCGATGCCTGTTCTTCAAGCTCACTTCCTGCAGCCTGTGGTTCTGGTTCCTGTTCTCCTTGTGGTTTTCCTGTGTTCCAGTCTGCCCTCAGTTCGTGGCCTGTGCTGAACCATCGCTGCTCCAGTACCTCTATTACCATCTCCAGTGTTCTTCATCGTGACAGCTCCGGTTCTGTCATCGCTACCACTCAGAGCCGCTACTACATCTGTGACTCATCAGCTATCATGAGTTACCTCCGCTACTCCAGCCTGCTCTCAGTCTCTGGCCGTGTTGAACTATCGCTGCTCCAGTACTTCTATTACCATCTCCAGTGTACTCTATTGTGACAGCTCCAGTTCTCTCATCACTACCACTCAGAGCTGCTATTTCATGTGGGACTCATCAGCTGTTACTACGAGTTACCTCCGCTGCTCCAGTCTGCTCTGTCTCTGGCTGTGTTGAACTATCGCTGCTCCAGTACTTCCATTACCATCTCCAGAGTACTTCATAGTGACAGCCTCTGTCCTCTCGCTGTATACCACAGAGCATCTATTCTCCTAGTGACTCATTGGCTGCTGACCATCAGCCTATATTATTGTTGTGTCTGTATCTATACCACTTGTCTGTGGACTCCATCGTCTCCATCCACTTCACCTGGCTCCCCCACATCGTTCTGCTGTACACTCACGGGGCCGCGACCTGCAGGTTTGGTGCAGCTAAGACCATACCTTCTTCCGGGGGTTCCTGGTGAAAACCACCTGCCTGTTAGACTCCGCGCCCGTGGGTGGGCTTAGCCATGTTCAGCAGAGCCTAGGGATCAATTTCCTGTAAGCCAACCGTGACAGTGTCTAAAAAAGTCTGTTCCCTTCGACCATGTATTGATTTCCGTGGGTTAAATAAGATCCCCATCAGGAATACCTACCCACTTCCACTCATATCGGTCCTCTTCGATCAACTCAGAAGTGCTTCAGTGTTCACCAATATCGATCTACGAGGAGCATACAACCTTATACGCATCAAGGACAAAGACGAATGGAAGACCGCATTCAACACCCACTCAGATCACTATGAGTACCTGGTCATGCCCTTTGGTTTATGCAACGCACCTGCTATCTTGCAGGATCTAATTAACGAAGTTCTACGAGAGTTCTTAGGACGCTTTGTTGTGGTATACCTGGATGACATCCTGATATATTCTTCATTCATGGACCAGCACTGCCTTCATACGAAACAGGTCCTTTCTAAACTTCGGCAACATCAACTCTTTGCCAAACTGGAAAAGTGTGAATTTGAGGTACAAAAGGTATAATTTTTAGGATATATTATCTCCCCGGATGGGTTCTTGATGGATCCTAGCAAGGTCCAAGTAGTCTTAGATTGGGCACGGCCAACCAATCTGAAGGCCGTTCAAAGATTCCTGGGCATTGCGAATTATTACCGGAGATTTATCCATTCCTTCTCTGACCTGGTAGCTCCTCTTACTGCCCTAACCCATAAAGGGGCTGATGCCGCTAATTGAACCTCTGAGGCTATAGACTCTTTTGAAGCCCTAAAGTCTGCCTTTGCCTCTGCTCCAGTCTTGAGACATCCCAACCCTGAATTATCTTTCATTATTGAAGTGGATGCATCTGATAGAGGTGCTGGTGCTGTCTTGTCCCAAAAGGACCCTCGGGATCATAAATTGCACCTATATGCTTACTTCTCACGGAAGTTCTCAGCTGCTGAAAGAAATTATGATGTGGGCAATTGAGAACTTTTAGCTATAAAATGGGCGTTTGAAGAATGGCGGCACTGGCTGGATGGTGCTGTTCATGTTATCTCCGTGCTCACGGATCACAAAAATTTATCATTTATTGAATCCGACAAACATCTAAATTCCAGACAAGCACGCTGGGCCTTGTTTTTTACCAGCTTCGAATTTGTGATGCGGGTACTTACAGACCTGGTTCCAAGAATGTTAAAACGGATGCACTCTCCTGCAGTTTTATCTCTTCCCACGCTCCACCCGCTGTTCTGCTTCCTATTATTTCTACCTCCTCAATCCATACAGGATTGACCCAGGATTTGGGAGCCACTCTTCATCATTTTCAAAGAATCGCCCCTCTTGAGAAATTGTTTGTACCAGTCCATCTCAGGAAGGTTGTGTAATCTAAAGCTCATGACAACAGATTGCCGGTCATCCTGGAGTTTTCAAAACCACTGAAGTCCTCCTGCGCACTGTTTGGTGGCCCTCTTTGACCGCTGATGTTAAGGAATTTGTGCTCTCTTGTAGAAATTGTGATAGGAATAAGTCTTTCCAGAACTCTTTGTCAGGTCAACTTATGCTCTTGTCTACTACAAGTAAACCTTGGTCACATCTGTCAATGGATTTCATTGTGGAATTACCCTGGTCATCCGGTCACAATACTATCTGGGTAGTGGTAGATTGTTTTAGCAAGATGGCCCACTTCATCGCTTTGACAGGTCTACCCAATGCTCAAACTTTGGCATCGCTATTTTTTCGCCATATCGTCCGCCTCCCTGGTATGCCTGAAGATATTGTTTCTGACCGAGGGTCTCAGTTCATTGCTCAGTTTTGGAGGTCTTTCTGCACCCACCTTGGCATCAACATCAGTCTCTCATGTGCCTCAGTCAAACGGACAGACAAAAAGAGTAAATAAAGTCATTGAAAAAATTCCTCCTATTATATATTTCCAAATTTCATAACAATTGGTCATCTTTACTTCCGTGGGCCGAATTTGCCGATAATAACTCCTGCCATTTTTCCACCTGCACATCGCCTTTCTTTTGCAACTTTTGCTTTCATCCCAGGTCTAATTCTATTTCCTCAATCAATCCTTCTGGTTCTCCTGGAGGTACGCCAAACAACCGCCCATTTCAGACTTATTTGGAAGAAGGTCCATTCTGCCTTGCTTCAGGCCTCCTTTCGATCAAATTTTTTTGCAGATCGTCATCATAAGAACTGTTTTCTTAAAGTTGGAGACAAAGTCTGGCTCTCCACCAGCAATATTAAGCTCAAACAGCCCTGCAAGAAATTGGGACCTAGGTTCATTGGACCTTTTTCTTTTGTTAAAAAAGTTAACCCTGTTGCCTTCAGGCTGAAGATTCCACCTTCTTTGAGAATTCCTAATATGTTTCATTGTTCCGTCTTGAAACCTGTTGTCTTGTCCTCCAAGTTTGAGACTCCTGAACAATCCAAACCTCGACCAGTCAACTTGCATGGTTCTCATGAATTTATTGTAGAGAAGATTCTCGACTCCAAGAAAGTTCAGGGACAAACCCATTTTGCACGCTGACAAACTCTTCAAGGAATTCTTTAAACAGTTCCCTGGAAGTCAGTGTTCCTTGACCCCTGCTCAAGGGGGGTACTGTTTTGAGCCTGCATCCCGGCTGTCGCTATGACGACCAGGACGTCACGTCCGGGTCTTATCCCGGCCGTTGCCTAGGCAACTAGCTTGACGCTGTAGTAGGTAGCGTCGCGTCCCGGCATTAGGTGCAGCCGGGCGCGTGTGTAATTGTTTCAGGTGCTATCTATGAAGCAGCCCCTGTGGCGAATTACATTCCTGCTCCCATTGGTCAGTACCTGTATATAAGGCAGGGAGGGCTTAGCCTCCCTGCTGGTTATAGTTCTCAGTGCTGTGTGCTTGCCTGCTCCTGTGCTTTATTGTATCTGTTTATATTTGGATTTCCTGTGTATGACCCTTGGCTTCGTTTATTGGATTGGATTGTTTGCCCGTTGCCCTGACCTTTTGCTTCAGTTCTGCATTCTCCTTGTCTTCTGCCAGCCCTGACATCTTGCACGACCCCGACCACGTTACCTGGTTTGGACCCAGACCCCGGCTTGTTTCCCGACCACGCTAGACGCTTAACCCGCTACTTTGCTTATCCCACTACTCTATGTTCATACACCTGTACTACCTTGAGTATAAGACCTGGGGGCATCCGAGTACCTATGAGCATAACGAGCTCTACAGGAATGGCGGCTGCTAAAGGTGCAGACCTCTCCATCTGGTTCTACGGGTTTATGATTAGACCGTTAGCCGTAACACTATGGAGGGAGCGGTCAGATATAGAGACCTATGGAGGGACCACTCAGATACAGAGGCCTATGAAAGGATCGTTCAGGTAGAGAGGCCTATGTGGGGACTATTCAGGTAAAGTCCTATGGATGGATCCCTTACACAGAAAGACCTATAGAGGGACCGATCAGATAGAGACCTATGGAGGGACCTCTCTGGTATAGAGACCTATGGAGGGACTGATCAGGTAGAGAGGCCTATGTAGGGACTGCTCAGTTAGAGAGGCCTATGTAGGGACTATACAGGTAAAGTCGTATGGATGGATACCTTTCCTAGAGAGATCTATGGAGGGCCAGCTCAAGTAGAGTGACCTATGGGAGGGACCGATCAGATAGAGACCTATGGAGGGAGCGGTCAGATAGAGATCTATGAAGGGACTGATCAGGTAGAGAGGCATATGTAGGGACTGCTCAGGTAGAAAGGCCTATGTAGGGACTATTCAGGTAGTCGTATGGATGGATACCTTTCCTAGAGAGATCTATGGAAGGACTGCTCAGGTAGACAGACCTATGGAGGGACTGCTCAGATAGAGGCCATTGGAGGGACCGCTCAGGTCGAGAGGCCTATGGAGGGGCCGCTCAGGTAGAGAGGCCTATGGAGAGACCGCTCAGGTAGAGAGGCCTATGGAGGGACCGATCAGGTAGAGAGGCCTATGGAGGGACCGATCAGGTAGAGAGGCCTATGGAGGGACCGATCAGGTAGAGAGGCCCATGGAGGGACCGATCAGGTAGAGAGGCCTATGGAGGGACCGATCAGGTAGAGGCCTATGGAGGGACCGATCAGGTAGACAGGCCTATGGAGGGACCGATCAGGTAGACAGGCCTATGGAGGGACCGATCAGGTAGAGAGGCCTATGGAGGGAACTATTGGAGCTAGATTTCCTATAGCTGGTCCTGTAGGTATCACTAAGCGTTTGAACCTGACACAAACTGCTTGTAACTCTTCTATTATCACTTACATGTAGCCATATTGGAGGCCTACTCATCGCTGCTCCTTACCTCTGTCCACACTTACTTTGGGCAAATCCTTCACACACTGTAAGCGGTTTGTTATTTCAAGTTTAGAGGAATGGAACATATCACCCTCCAATATGGTTTAACTTAAAACATTGTGTCCCAGTCACTACTTACACTGGTAGCAGGAAGAAATGTACTGAATACCCAGAATCAGGATTTATTGTCATATCTCTAAATATTTGTAGTCAACTCTGCTCCAGTAAGTAATGTATTGCAGGAACATTGGGTCTATATTGCTAATAAAACCACATCATTTGAAAAAAAATAATAACATTGTATCAGACAAAGCATGACTTTATTTACATCAATGATGTTTGTACCATATTGAGGATCACATTATGGGGGAAAGGCAGAAAATGGGCTTTTGTACCGTACACCCAGGTGAAGAATCCCTACAGCAGACATCATTATCTCAGGTAAACTGGGATCGATTTGGGTGGATGTGAAAACAAAGATACATCAGTAACTGACAGACATTTCTGTACAAAGTCACTCGTATAACAGCAATTTCTTTCTTTACATAATGTCTGAAAACCATAGATCCGAAATCCCTGAGATTTAAGACGGGTTCGATGAGAGATCTGTTGTTCTTGGCAGTCTCTATGTACTGAAGAAATTTGTTTCACTCTAAAACATCTAGAAGTTGGAGGCCAAAAAAACTTCTGCAATTCACATTTCTGGCCTTGTCCTTTTCTTCTGGGATCCTCAGTAAAAGACAATGATCCAGTTGTTTACGAGATGAAGGGCGGGTGGTTTTGGGGAGAGCTCGTTTCTGTCCAGTGTGGAGGGTAGAAGACGTCATGGCTTGGGGGACAAAGTACATCGATAGAGAAGTGACTGGACGGTGACGAACAAGCGACCCAATCCATCACAATCCAGAATGTCATAGGGAGAACATACATCATCCTGGGAGGTTATAGAGAAGAACAGCGAGGGCAAGGGATTAGCAGACATGGACAGAGGAGATGATGGAGAAGAGCAGATGTTAGCACAGATGGGTAGAGATGAAGACGTTAAGACGATTGTTTCGGAGGATGAAGAGGTGTGAAAAGCATACAGAAATACATCAGCATAGAAGGAGAACAAGATGGTGAAAGATAGAGAGGGATAATTATATAAGATTCCTGGTGCAACTACACAATATACAGAAACTTAATTTGTATATCTAACACAATTTCTCATCATTTTTGACCTCCATAAAGCCGGCCACACTTGGGACCATCTTCCTGCTGAGCCCAAGCACCAGATCAAAGTCCAGTTTGGAAACCACATCGGTGGCCCAACTGAAACAGATCTAGAGATTTGGGCCCAGCAGTCTGATCCTATCTGGCTCACATGCGTCTGGTCGATCCTGGTCATCTAATACTAATGTACATACTGACCCAGAGCAATTCCTCGACTTCTGACACTTGGGACTAAACTCACGATCTTCTAGCAGAGTGTTGGAAGAGGCACTACCGAAGGACATCGTACATCTACGTTTTCTCCTTAGACATCTCTAATCCTTAACAATCAGATTTGGCCAGACTCCTGTCTGATGTGATCATTCACATTAAGAGCAGAACGCAGCATCTGAAGCAAGTCAGAGAATGGCCTAGTCATACCCTCCTCACTTACCTTAGAGCCCTGTTGTACACATGCTGTCAGGGCAGATCCCGAAATCTAATTACAGCTTGTAGAACAGGATTCTTCTTACAATCTCTCAGCAAGCAGCTGGTATATTACGTTAGGACCCGGTGTCTGACAGAAGGCTTTACCCTCGATCAAAAAAATCTTCTGGGACAAACTGCACCTTTACTTTGGACGTTGAGCATTGTTTGATTTATTTAGGCTGTTGGAAGATATTTTTTCTCCCGTCATTGACGAGCAGTCCCCTGGCTGCCTCTAATGTCACGTTTATTGCATGGTCTAGATAGGCCCATGTAATATGAAAATACTCTACAATTAATGAATATACTGACTGTTAAATTTCCAAATGACAAAAAAATACTAAAAGGATGAAGAGAAGAGACACGACTATGGCGCTCAGACTCACTGTCATGGTGGTGAAATGTGGGATCCTCTGCTCATTAATATGGATGGTGATTGTTAGTTGTTTAATTAATAACATTATGTCTTTAGATACATATAAAAACATTTGTGCACAAGGCAGATGAAACCTTCTCATTTGATACTATAAGCCCCCAAATAAGCTGTATTAGTGGCAATTCCAGGATGTCAGGAAACATACGTTCTGGCCCAGATCAGCGTCTACAGCTTACCATCTGATCTTACTGCTACGGATCATAGGACTCAATCTCAGAGTGCACCGACGTTGTAGAATACACATTATAGAGCGGCAATCACATCATATGGGAATCAGACATTCCTAATTCTGTAAACTCTGTTTCCCAACCTACCACGTTTCTTCTGGTGTAGATCCACTTCTTTTCAGTTCTGTGCCAACGTCTACACAGGGGAGGGAGATTATATATATATATATATATATATATGGGATGAGGGTACCCAGGAGCACAAAGCAGGCATGAGAATAGAAGCCATGCAACCCTTTCCTTGTGATGCGCGGGAGATGTCTGGAGATCCGTACATAGAGGGTAAAGTTCCTTTCATGGAGGAAGACTCCAGAATTGGGCTCAGCTGCAGCAGAAACAACGCACTACACCCTCCCACCACATACCACGTGGAAGACGCTACATTCATTTACAGCAGAGTTTAATCATAAATAAAACTTACATATTGTCATCATCACTGTACAGTGCAACATGTGGTTATCAGTGTATTCCCCGAACTAGTGTATATATAAATATTCATATAGTGTGCATTGCATATGGGCATCTATTTCTCAGGCACTAGAGGTGCTCAGTGCTTATTACAAACTAATTCCTATAAAATATATTAGAATCATTACTAGTACATCTCTATGTAAGGCAGATCCATATACAACATTATATATAAAGGCATTAAGGACAGGCTCGTGGTCTGTACTCTTTATGGAAGGCTGAGAACGAGACTGCTAGAGACTACATCTAACACTTCATCCTAGTACTCTGTATACTACAGAGACAGGGAGCGGGGAGAAGGATTAAGGCAGCTGAACCAACCAGAAAATACTAAGGCAACAAGCAGGGGCCATTCTCAGTAATGGGAATCTGGGTCTTCCCAAGAACTTAGGCATCCAGCTCGTCTTTGCAATAAGGCAGATGGTGCCAAGCATAATACATTGTGTGTGAGGCCTGTCCTCTTGCAGCACTCAGAGGGGGGATATAAGCACTTCAATCTATTCCCCTCTGTACCCCCACCTGCTTTGTTACAGGGGCTTTCATGTTCAAGTCTGAAATATCTGCAGGTTCCTCAACATCTCGCTGAGGGGTAGCGGTCTGTAATTTCTATGGTCATTCCTCTGAATTTAAGAGACGTGCACCCCAAGACCTCCGTACCAGGGGTCACTGTAACAGGTGGAACAGCCAATAACCGATCACAAGCCACCCGCACGTAAAGCAGGAATCCATGTCACAGACCGGGGCTGGATTTAGTGCTTGAGAAATGACCCGTCTCACGGGACGAGGAACGTGAGAAGTCCAGAGTACAAGGCGAGTACGGTGATAGAGGCAGACGGTACTGTAGGGGGACACAGGCGGAGGGTTGTGGAAAAGTCCCCCCCTCCCCCCCTACACGAGAGAGAGCTTGTTGTAGGCCACATAAAGCATCAGCATTAGCAGAGCGTAGAACAGTAGGAAGCCATGGTGCTGATAGAGCAGCTGGAGGGAAGGAGAACATGTCGCTTCTCTGGAGGCACACAGCAGCAGGAGAGAGGACACCGTCCTCTGTACGACGTGGGGACGCTCACCTCCCAGGATGTCACAGGCCGAGCAGAGATCGTGCTGCACAGTAATGGGGGAAAGAGAGAGAGAGAGAGCGCCATGGGACAGGGATGGAGAGGAAAGGAGCCGCATGCAATGGTGAGATGGAGAGGGGTGGGCATAGGAGTGAGAGAAGGAGAGAAGAGAGAGAGAAGAGAGAGAGAATGGCACAGGCAAGAGGGAGGAGAGAGACACGCAGGATAATAGATTATAGGTTACAAAGTATATGCCATGATAAAGGAGGATATGAAAATGTAATAAGCAGAATGATGTAATGGGAAAAATGTTGGGAGGGGAAAAAAAACAAAACAAAAAAGCAAACAAATCGAGAGACCCGTTAATACATGGAAGCATTAGCAGAGCACACATCAGCAACAAATATAAACATTTCCCAGAACGCATCTACATAACAGTGTCTGCCCTGTGGGATCCATCCTGAGGCCACTGATCTGGACCCAGTGTGGACAAGTCCTCGCTGTCTTCCCTGGTAAATAGGACGAGCCTCAGACAGGAGCCGAGTCTGCCCATGGAGGACCAATACACTACGTAGTCATAGGAGATGTCCAGGGAGCCGGACAGCCAGGACTTGTCCAAATGTGGCCCTCCACATTACCAGACAAACCTGTCTTTACAGAACTGTCTAGCTGTGATCCCTGCACTGTTACCATCTCACCTGGGTATTACTACTGTCTTGGAGACACAATATAAACACCCAGCCTGTACAAACAGTGCCAATCATATAGACAAAGCCGAGTATCAATAGGACAATCTGTTCTGTGTAAAGACCCTTCAGAATACACACAATCGTACACAGCAATTAGAAGCAAGGAAATTGAAAGGGTTCTTTACAGTAAGAGCAGTAACATGTGACATGCTCTCCCACAGGACCTGGCAGACACAGAAAGGATTGGACAGAGCTTAGTCACCACATGATAATATATGGATACAGATAGTTTGTTGTCTGCTGGTCGGGATGGAGACAGAAAGGAATTGTTACCCTCAATGTTCAGCTATGGTTTTCTGAGGATTAACAGTTGAACTTGATGGGCAATGTCTTGGGTTTACCTAAACAGCCATGTAAAGCCTCATCAACAAGAAACAGCAGGGCATACGGAGAGACGGTATAAAATAGGTAGAACCCACACACCATTCATAGCCCGGGACAGACTAGGCAGTCCCCACACACCATTCGTAGCTCGGGACAGACTAGGCAGTACCCACACCCCATTTGTAGCCTGGGACAGACTAGGCAGTACCCACACACCATTCGTAGCCTGGGACAGACTAGGCAGTACCCACACACCATTCGTAGCCTGGGACAGACTAGGCAGTACCCACACCCCATTCGTAGCCTGGGACAGACTAGGCAGTACCCACACACCATTTGTAGCCTGGGACAGACTAGGCAGTACCCACACCCCATTCGTAGCCTGGGACAGACTAGGCAGTACCCACACACCATTTGTAGCTCGGGACAAACTAGGCAGTCCCCACATCCCATTAATAGCCCGGGACAGACTAGGCAGTACCCACACCCCAAGAGTAGCCCCGGACAGACTAGGCAGTACCCACACACCATTCATAGCCCTGGACAGACTAGGTAGTACCCACACACCAAGAGTAGCTCCAGACAGACTAGGCAGTACCCACACACCATTCATAGCCCCGAAGAGACTAGGTAGTACCCACACACCAAAAGTAGCCCCGGACAGATTAGGCAGTACCCACACACCAAGAGTAGCTCCAGACAGACTAGGCAGTACCCACACACCATTCATAGCCCGGGACAGACTAGGCAGTACCCACACACCAAGAGTAGCCCGGGACAGACTAGACCAGTACCTACACACCAAGAGTAGCCCGGGACAGACTAGGCAGTATCATATGCTAATAATAGACCAGTACAGAATAGGCAGTCCCCATACACCATTCATAGCCCAGGACGAAATAGGCAGTACCCACACACTCTTTATAGCCCGGTAGGGAACAGGCTGTAGCCATACACCATTAATAGCCTGGTACAGAATAGGCAGTACCGTACACCATTAATAGTCCGGGATGGAATAGGAAGTACTCTCACACCAATAGTTCCCATACACCATTAACAGATTCATAATTGCAGTACCCAGTATAGAATAGGCAGTACCCATACACCATTAATAGCCTGGTACAGAACAGGCAGTACCATACACCATTAATAGCCTGGTACAAAACAGGCAGTACCATACACCATTAATTGCCTGGTACAGAATAGGCAGTATCATACACCATTAATAGCCTGGTACAGAACAGGCAGTCCCCGTACACCATTAATAGCCTGGTACAGAACAGGCAGTCCCCGTACACCATTAATAGCCTGGTACAGAACAGGCAGTACCATACACCACTAATACATGCAGAGTAGCAGTACCGTACACCATTAATAGACAGTACTATGGTTACCTCAGGGACCCCCAGCCTCCGGCAGGCATCCAGGAAGCTGTCCACATTCTTTCTGCACTTAACAGGGTTAAGCTTTGGCTGTAAGAAAACAACGTGATATAAGCAGGGAGAACAGACCGCCATCTCTGTGGTGTCACGATATCAGTCACCGTACCACAGCAGGTGAAGGCACATCGATGAATGGGATGGAGCGAGGCCGCAGCTGGTTCAGCAGCTGGCACAAGGTGACGCCATTAGCCAGACACTCGCAGAGAGGCTCCTCCAAGGTGACGTTCAGACGGCATTCAATGTCCTGAAAGGACAACCGTAATAAATCAAATCACCTGTAGGTAACAGACAGCCGCCCCCCGTCCACTGTCTGAGTAAGCGGAGGCGCTGTGTACCTTGCGGAGTTGTGCCAGTACGGCCTTCTCATCGGGTGGAGGCCGAGGACTTCGTAATCGCACCGGACTACACTGCTCTGCTGAGCCCTGCTCCGAGCCTGTGGAATAAACATGGACACTGCAACACACGTAACATGGCAGTCAGACAGGATGGTGACAGGGCAGTTGTATGGGGTTGGGATGGGCGGGAAGCTGGAACGGCAGTGACATGGGAAGGGCCCAGGGTTGTCGGCACGGGCAGCTGCTGAAGGGGAGCGGAGGCAAGGGCAGATGCGAGAGGGGGGCGGCAGCAAGGGCAGAAGCGAGAGGGGGGAGGGCTTGGAGGCAGGGGCAGCTACTGAATGGGGGCGGCGACAAGAGCAGATGCGAGAGGGGGGGCGGGCTTGGAGGCAGGGGCAGCTACTGAATGCGGGCGGCGACAAGGGCAGATGCGAGAGGGGGGCGGGCTTGGAGGTAGGGGCAGTTGCGGGAAGAGGGGGGGCGGCGGCACGAGCAGCTGCGGGGGGGGGGGCTTGGTGGTAGAGGCAGCTGCGGGAGGCGGGTGAGCTTGAACAGCAGCGACGGGGTGTGATAATGGCAGAGAGGACAGTCACCTGCAGTGGTTCGGACAGCGCCTCGGGAGAAAGATCGAAACAGGAAACTGTTGGGTTTGTGGGTCGGAGCTGGGTCTGGAAGGACAAATGGAGACAGTCAGATACACACAGGTAAAACACTGACTCCTACTATCAGAGACACTAAACAACAGACCTGTGGGCAGCAAGGTAGGCTGGACTGGGGTCGGTACGTTGGTCTGACTTCCCTACACATAAATGAAAGAGTAAGATATTACACAAAGCATCACAATGCTTCACAAACCAATGACAATACAGACGGATGTCTTCATACTATGACACTGACCAGAGTGAGGACTGGGGGTGCGGGGCAGGAGACGAGAGGGAGGGAAAGTAGCGGATACAGGGATGCAGGAGAGGAATAGGGCATTGTATCCACAGAATACTTTCACTTTGAGATAGGTTCTGCCTACAATGTCTTATCTATGAAGTTCCCTATGGGACCAGACAGACACTCTGATCAACTACATCCTGTCCCATTGGTTAACCCTAATGCCAAGACTGTGCCTACGTCACACATTATCCGTTTCTATGAAGTTACCTGATTCCGGACTTTGGCGCAGTTATCAGAAGAACCACTAGGTGGAGAAAAAAACACACATTAAACACAATGGATCTGAGCTATTAAGGAGAGCAAAGCATAAAGAAGGAGTAACTCTGCACCTGGGGATAAACCATGTTACATTGGAGGGGGAGGTAAATGTAAAATGTGGGGACAGATTTATAGTTGGGGTAGAACGTAACTTTCAGTGTAAACATAAAGCATCAAGTATCTGTGTGCTACATGAAAAAAGAGCCAGTATTTAATTTATGTGCAATATAATGAACTAATTTGCACCCCTTGTATTGTGACATGGTTTGTCCCGGAGAACATTTACTCCTTTTTCCCCCCTTATTTCCATTAATGACTCGGGCCCTATATGTATTTCCAGATCATAGATTTTTCCAGTAAACCTTTCCCAATAGTCTTCCAGGATCAAGGCGTAAATATACCGTCTGTGGGAACCTTAAATACGACACGGAAATCTAATTCTGCTTAATTAAGATCACTTTACTGGTTACCACATCTTACTGGAAGAACTAACTACGTGAGATAGGACCGCTGCCTGTTCTGATGGCAGATTGGGAATATGGAACATGAGAAGTCCTATTGTAAGTACCCTAAATAATTACAAAATAACAATACCAGACAGAAGGAGTTTGCTCAGTCAAAATACTTTCTGTGTAACTACTGAGAGAAGCGATCCTCTAACAGACAGTTTAGGTAGACTCTCCCCTTCCGCTAAGCACACACTCTGTAAAGAGTGCAAGGTCAGCTCTGTCTGTGACATCCACTAACCCCCGCCAGTGAATACTTACTTCACCATTTCACTGGGACTCTGGCTCGGACACATGTAAGAAGGGGCTTTCTGCAGGCTGCAAATATAATTGTAACAAAGAGACACATTAGATATGATCCATCACTGGACACTGTCACTAAAGATACGAAAACCCATTTATTAGATGGACAAGTTGGATGCATGAAAAACGTGTCATGTAGGGGAATGTTATACACCACATACTTTCTGTATTAGTGTGACAGGAGCGGACATCAGTACACTGCCCTGCTGGGGACCCTGCTCCTTCCACTATATAACTCTCAGTCTGTGGGAACTCCTGATATACTCTGTGCTGCTGGGGACCCTGCTCCTTCCACTATATAACTATCAGTCTGTGGCTTCCTTCTGCCTCTATTCCCCTCCTCACATCATGTCACTGCCCCTGTCACATGCAGCCCTGTCCTCACTAACACATCACTCATCTCCTGATATACTCTGTGCTGCTGGGAACCCTGCTCCTTCCACTATATAACTCTCAGTCCGTGGGATCTCCTGATATACTCTGTGCTGCTGGGGACCCTGCTCCTTCCACTATATAGCGCTCAGTCTGTGGGATCTCCTGATATACTCTGTGCTGCTGGGGACCCTGCTCCTTCCACTATATAGCGCTCAGTCTGCGGGATCTCCTGATATACTCTGTGCTGCTGGGGACCCTGCTCCTTCCACTATATAGCGCTCAGTCTGTGGGATCTCCTGATATACTATGTGCTGCTGGGGACCCTGCTCCTTCCACTATATCAGGGGTGGGCAAACCAGTCCTCAAGGGCCATATAACAGTTCATGTTTTTAGGATTTCTGTCTGTAGAAACAGCTGGGATAATTACTGACCCAGCCAAATAGATTAACTCAGCTGTGCATGATTAAAGAAATCCTAAAAACATGAACTGTTATATGGCCCTTGAGGACTGGTTTGCCCACCCCTGCACTATATAGCGCTCAGTCTGCGGGATCTCCTGATATACTCTGTGCTGCTGGGGACCCTGCTCCTTCCACTATATAGTGCTCAGTCTGTGGGAACTCCTGATATACTCTGTGCTGCTGGGGACCCTGCTCCTTCCACTATATAGTGCTCAGTCTGTGGGAACTCCTGATATACTCTGTGCTGCTGGGGACCCTGCTCCTTCCACTATATAGCTCTGTCTGTGGGAACTCCTGATATACTCTGTGCTGCTGGGGACTCTGCTCCTTCCACTATATAGCTCTCAGTCCGTGGGATCTCCTGATATACTCTGTGCTGTTGGGGACCCTGCTCCTTCCACTATATAGCGCTCAGTCTGTGGGAACTCCTGATATACTCTGTGCTGCTGGGGACCCTGCTCCTTCCACTATATAGCTCTCAGTCCGTGGGATCTCCTGATATACTCTGTGCTGCTGGGAACATTATGATGATCTGATTGGCTACAGGCTGTTCTATCCCCGCTCACTTGAAGCCTGCAGACACACAGATGCACAGGAGATGGACACAGAAGAGTCACTCGGTCTCCGTCAGTGTGTGACTGGGCTCTCACCTGTCCTTCCTATCCACAGACGGCCTCCGCAGGTTCTCCTGTCTCTGCTGAAGCTGCTGCCGCTCTCTTTCCCTCCAGATAAGCAGGGTCTCCGGCCTGCGCCTTTCTTCAGTGGGGTGGTCTGGCCGCGTGCACGGAGATGGGGGAGAGGGCCCCGGCCTGTAAGTAACAAGTAAACACCATGTGTTCTATGTAATGCACAATACTCAGAGTCACCTGGACAATGTCAGCACCGTGAGTGATCTAAATAAAGAGACACCAATCCCTGACTAACCTCTGCAGTTAGGTCGTTATTACCCTTTCCTGCAGGACCTGTAACATTTTCATTACCCTGTTTATCATATGACCGACACTGGACAGAACGGTACCTCCTTTCAGTGCGTTGTTAATGGACGCCCCGGAGTATGAACTTCCTGAGATCTAGGCTGAGGTGAAACAGTGACAAACTGGTCATGGGGGCTCGATATAAGGGCTGATGCAGCTACTTGGCTCCATTCACTTCGGATACCAGTATCCTGGCCCGGTGCCCTTGGTAGAACACTTGCTCCGAGTAGCATGGATGCCGGCTGCCGTCCTCTTTACGCATCATTTATCGGAATGGCGTAACGCACCGATAGCCAGAGCATTGTTTCGTTGAATGCCCAGCATTAAAGATTTTCTTACCTCTATGGGCCCGGCCTCGGTGTTACACCCTTTGCCCTCTGCAGTACTGCCCTGAGCTCTCAACCAACCACACTTCCCAAAAAGGTGATTGGGCTTTGACCTTGTGGCCTACATGCCTCATCGTACCTTCTCCAAACTGACCCCAAGTACTCCTAATAAACTGAATATATAACATGCTCACTGCCATCTGCGGCAGACAGAGATCCCCCTCGGCCAGTTGCCCAGTGTCTCATGCTCCCTACACTCTCATATAGTCCTTGAAGCACGCCTCTTAAAGGTAAACATGTCAACAGAAAACCCTTCTCAATGTCCTTCCTGGTCCGCTTACATAGATGGACCGCACTGTGCCCAAGTCTCAGCCTAATTATAATCCCAACAGACTCGCCCTCTGACCATGGAGCTGTCCAACCCTGAACTGCTCTTCAACCTCAACACGTGACCAGGGAGTTACAGGAAGTCGGTGGAAAGACACTGGGGTGGGCGGAGGTAGGTTAGAGGGCAGACCACGCTCGACCTCTGTGGATGGGCAGCTGATGAGACTTGTTGGACTGCAGACGTGGTGATAAAGAGGACGATGAATGAACTGCAGCTCCGGTGAGGTGACTGGAGAACAGGGTCACACAGGACACAATGCTGTCCTGTCCTCTGCCCTCCGTCCTACCCCCTCCGCTGCTCACTGGCGCCCTCTGTCCCCCAGGTGTGAAGGTACAGGCTTACCATCCCTTCTCTCCTCACGCCACTAGCCTCAGATAGAGTCAAACACTCGGGAGACACTTACCCACAAACCAGAGTCCGGTCCTCGGTTCTTGGTGTGGAGTGTAAGTCAGGTTTCCGCTTATCCTGAGATAAATAAAGACGTATGATTTGTATAACGTACAGACAAGAGGAGTCCTACGAGTGATTGGTCAGTATACAGCGGCCTCTTACTTGTGGAGTTACAACCATCTGAAGGCCGGTGTCAGATTTCGTATCTTCATCTTCCTCGTTTGTGCTGTCTATGAAGTCTGTGTGCTCAGCGTCTGCGTCTGAGAGAGACAGAGATACCGGGGGATTATAGCAGAACCGGATCCAGTAGGAGAGTATAAGACATATTATAGTATAATGTGGCAGAGGGAGAGGACGGTGTATAAGACATATTAGTATAATGCAGCAGAGGACAGTGTATAAGACATATTAGTATAATGAAGTAGAGATCGGTGTATAAGACATATTAGTATAATGCAGCAGATGGCGGTGAATAAGACATATTAGTATAATGAAGCAGAGATCGGTGTATAAGACATATTATAGTATAATGTGGCAGAGGGAGAGGACGGTGTATAAGACATATTAGTATAATGCAGCAGAGGACGGTGTATAAGACATATTAGTATAATGAAGCAGAGGGAGAGGACGGTGTATAAGACATTAGTATAATGCAGCAGATGACGGTGTATAAGACATATTAGTATAATGTGGCAGAGGGAGAGGACGGTGTATAAGACATATTAGTATAATGCAGCAGAGGACGGTGTATAAGACATATTAGTATAATGCAGCAGATGACGGTGTATAAGACATATTATAGTATAATGTGGCAGAGGGAGAGGACGGTGTATAAGACATATTAGTATAATGCAGCAGAGGACGGTGTATAAGACATATTAGTATAATGAAGCAGAGGGAGAGGACGGTGTATAAGACATATTAGTATAATGCAGCAGAGGACGGTGTATAAGACATATTATAGTATAATGCAGCAGAGGACGGTGTATAAGACATATTAGTATAATGCAGCAGAGGGAGAGGACGGTGTATAAGACATATTATAGTATAATGCGGCAGAGGGAGAGGACGGTGTAGAAGACATATTCGTATAATGCAGCAGAGGGAGAGGACTGTGTACAAGACATATTAGTATAATGCGGCAGAGGGAGAGGACTGTGTATAAGACATATTATAATATAACGCAAGAGAGGGAGAGGCCGGCAGTGTAATAACGCTCTGACTGGTCACTTACCGCCCCCGTTGAGCTTCTCTTTGAACAGCCGGGTGTCTCTGCCCAGATTGGTGACCCGAAAGAAGAGGTCCGAGTGCTCATCTGCAGACTGAGAGATACACAGCTGTGAGTGGTCACGTCACATGTGTGCAGCACAACATCTGGGAGAAATACACATTTCATAGTACAGTAAATCTGTTTTACATTTAGTCACATACACCACTGACGTGTCAGGGGAGCAGCACAGTGATGTTGGAAGCCCAGGACAGGGGAGGAGGAGAAGGGAGACGGGGCATTATCGGGCATATTACCCCCGCTGCGCACTACCGGGCATATTAACTCACTGGGCATACCTATTGTGTTACCACTGCTAGATGTATATACCCCTTGCTGGACACCGCCGAGGGTCGCGTTACGCCGCGCCGGACACCGCCGAGGGTCGCGTTACGCCGCGCCGGACACCGCGAGGGTCGCGTTACGCCGCGCCGGACACCGCGAGGGTCGCGTTACGCCGCGCCGGACACCGCCGAGGGTCGCGTTACGCCGCGCTGGACACCGCCGAGGGTCGCGTTACGCCACGCTGGACACCGCCGAGGGTCGCGTTACGCCACGCTGGACACCGCCGAGGGTCGCGTTACGCCACGCTGGACACCGCCGAGGGTCGCGTTTCGCCGCGCTGGACACCATCAGGACCATACTCTAACATCCTGGTGTATATGTCCTGTGGATATTCCTGTAAGAAAGGCATAACCCAACACAGCCACACTCAGTCTACCCACAAATCCCCGATTGCTTCCAGGCTGTGTCAGAGTTCAGGGAACGGCCCACAGATCCTGTGACACGAGCAGTATACGTCTGAGCGCTCGCTGTCATACATACCTCATTGCCGGACCACCGCTTGCTGCCACTGTCCACGCTATTAAAGCCAGAATCCAAGCCCCCGTACGGCCGAGAGGAGAACATATCATCAGTGAGGCTGGTGGGAGAAGAGACACGGTCACACCCCCAGAACACAAGAACCACCCCCCTCATACATACATACACCCTCTACAATCCACATACACGGACGAGTTACATATAACATATACATAAAACACAAAGATACAGTTACAAATCCGTTTCCAGTAAGCCCCGCCTCCAGAGGACTAAACCTACCACAGAGAGCGCGCGAGAGGGCAACAGAGAGCGCGTGAGAGGGCAACAGAGAGCGCGCGAGAGGGCAACAGAGAGCGCACGAGAGGGCAACAGAGAGCGCGCGCGATTAGGTATTTGGAGGACACAAGGACATGTTACAGCACCACTATATATAATAAGCTGCAGCCGTTCCTATAACAATGCTTCTAGGGTCGGTTACCTACCACGTAGTGAAACTTGTGGGGCGGCTCAGTTTTCCAAGATCTCCCAGGTCTGATGCGGGTTTACTGCAAGCCTCTATATTCAGGTATTTAAATATGTGAACTTTCCCTTTGAGACATATCTACACAATAAAAGAAAACAACATTTAGTCTGCCCCTCCCACTACAGGGCAACATTCACCGCAAAACCTGCTGTAAGGCGAGCTATGAGTCTGCCCCTTCCCCTGCAGGGTGACACAGACAGAAGGGAGCTATGAAACTGCCCCTCCCCCTGCAGGGTGACACAGTGATACAGACAGAAGCAAGCTATGAGACTGCCCCTCCCCCTGCAGGGTGACACAGACAGAAGGGAGCTATGAAACTGCCCCTCCCCCTGCAGGGTGACAGACAGAAGCAAGCTATGAGACTGCCCCTCCCCCTGCAGGGTGACACAGACAGAAGGGAGCTATGAAACTGCCCCTCCCCCTGCAGGGTGACACAGTGCCACAGTCAGAAGGGAGCTAGGAGTCTGCCCCTCCCCCTGCAGGGTGACACAATCAGAAGCTAGCTATGAGTCTGCCACTCCCCCTGCAGGGTGACACAGACAGAAGCGAGCCATGAGTCTGCCCCTCCCCCTGCAGGGTGACACAATCAGAAGGGAGCTATGAGTCTGCCACTCCCCCTGCAGGGTGACACAGTAAACTAGGTACCTACCTGTGCAGGAGGATACTGCAGCGGATTATTGTCCAATATGACGGTCTGAAGGTGGCGCAGGTGACGGTAACAGACAGGAATTCGGGCGACATGGTTACAGGAGAAATCGAGGCGGGTCAGCGGCAACTCAGATAGCTCTGGGAGTGGAGAGAACACATGTAACACGTATGATGGGAAGTAAATGTATGATGACCCATTTACATCAGGGTTTATAACGCATGACCTGCACAATACGATCACAGGTATCACCCACATTAATACAACACGCGGTACTGTGATCATACAACGTTACATAGAGACCCCAGACACGGGCGGCTCATACCGTCTGGAAGAGACGTCAGCCGATTCCTGCGGACATTTAACTCTCGCAGCGACTGCAGAGATCCCATCTGTGGCGGCAGCGACTGGATCTCATTACAGCTGACATCCTATGGGAGAGAGAGAGATCCTGTAGTACATGCATGTACATATCACACATCCGTGTGCTGCCTGATACCGCAGTTACTGGATTTATGATCATGGTCTGCGCGGTACAGGACAGTCAGTATACATAGTGGGTGACTGTTCTATTATACAGTCCTACAACCCCTCATCTCCGCCCAGACCCCCCCCCCCCCGGGCGCGGCTTACCCCTCCCTGCGCCACCTTCGGTCACTCACCAGCTGCCGCAGACTGCTCATGGCGCCCACCTCCTCCGGGAGGGAGATCAGCTTGTTGTTGCTGGCGATGAGGACGGTGAGGGGGAGACGGCAGAGGTACAGGGGCAGGGTGGTGAGGAGATTCCGGCTGCGGAGGAGAAGACAGTGTTTAGTTACTGGTATGGTGCAGAGAGCAACATCCAGGCTACCGCTCACCTTATGTTCAGGTAGGTCAGGACCTGGAGGTTGGAGAAGGATGGAGGCAGAGAGCGCAGACAGTTGTGATAGAGGTTCAGAGACTCCAGGGACACCAGCTGACACACCTCACCGGGGACCTCAGAGAACCGATTCCGGGATAAATCTGAATGGAGGAAGAATACTGTATCACACGTTCTGACAGTATCCCCTTCCTGTACACAGCCCAGTACAGACACTACTACACCATGCCATATACACACACAGCCCTCTACAGAACCCACTGCACCATGTCATATACACACACAGCCCCATACAGACACCATTGCACCATGCCATATAGACACACAGCCCAGTATAGACACCACTCCACCATGCCATATACGCACACAGCCCAGTACAGACACCACTGCCCCATGCCATATACACACAGCCCAATACAGAACCCACTGCACCATGTCATATACACACACAGCCCAGTACAGACACCACTGCACCATGCCATATACACACACAGCCCAGTACAGACACCACTGCACCATGCCATATACACACACAGCCCAGTACAGACACCACTGCACCATGCCATATACACACACAGCCCAGTACAGAACCCACTGCACCATGTCATATACACACACAGCCCAGTACAGACACCACTGCTCCATTCCATATACACACAGCCCAGTACAGACACCGCTGCACCATCCCATATACACACACTCCAATACAGATACCACTGCTCCATGCTATATACACACTGCCCAGTACAGTTACCACTGCTGCATGCCATTAATACACACACCCCCCAATACAGATACCACTACACCATGCCATATACCAGTGATGGCTAACCTGTGACACTCCAGGTGTCGTGAAACTACAAGCCCCAGCATGCTTTGCCAGTATAACTACAAGTCCCAGCATGCTCTGCCAGCTATCAGCTAGTTATCTACTGGCAAAGCATGCTGGGGCTTGTAGTTTCACAACACCTGGAGTGTCACAGGTTAGCCATCACTGCCATATATACGCACACTGCCCATTATAGATATCACTGCTCCATGCCATATACACAAACAGCTCAATACAGACACCACTGCTCCATGCCATATAGACACACACACACAGCCCAATGCAGACACCCCTGCATCATGCCATTTATACACACACACAGCCCAGTACAAACACCTCTGCACCATGCCATATAGACACAGACACACCCCAATAGATACCACTGCTCCATGCTATATACACACTGCCCAGTACAGTTACCACTGCTGCATGGCATATACCCACAGACACAGCCCAGTACAGACACCAGTACACCATGCCATATACACACAGTACCGACCCTACTACACCATGACACTACTACATATACAAACATATACAACTAGTTTTTCCCCGAGGCACCACACCCATATCCTTTCTCCCATTATATAACCATCACTACTGCAATCAGCCTGAGCCTGTATTTCTACCACCTCCTCCCATGTCGTTGCTTTTACCCTGGGTGTTGGTAGAGAGAGGGCGCGTCTATGCCCAAGGGCAGGCACATGACTCAGTCGTGGCTGGTCTGGGCACCATGCCACGCTCTCAGCATGAAAGGGCTTATTCAGTAAAAGTCACAGAGGCTGTTACAGCATTGTGACCCCAAAACTAATCTTTACATGTACAGAACTAGTCCTGTGTGTGTGGTGGAGCCTGGACAGCAGCGATGTCATGTAATCATCACACTGAGAGACGTGATCACAGCCAGTGACACAGCGTACAGCTACCTGTGCTGGACAGCAGCGATGTCATGTAATCATCACACAGAGAGACGTGATCACAGCCAGTGACACAACGTACAGCTACCTGTGCTGGACAGCAGCGATGTCATGTAATCATCACACTGAGATACGTGATCACAGCCAGTGACACAGCGTACAGCTACCTGTGCTGGACAGCAGCGATGTCATGTAATCATCACACTGAGAGACGTGATCACAGCCAGTGACACAGCGTACAGCTACCTGTGCTGGACAGCAGCGATGTCATGTAATCATCACACTGAGAGACGTGATCACAGCCAGTGACACAACGTACAGCTACCTGTGCTGGACAGCAGCGATGTCATGTAATCATCACACAGAGACGTGATCACAGCCAGTGACACAGCGTACAGCTACCTGTGCTGGACAGCAGCGATGTCATGTAATCATCACACTGAGATACGTGATCACAGCCAGTGACACAGCGTACAGCTACCTGTGCTGGACAGCAGCGATGTCATGTAATCATCACACTGAGATACGTGATCACAGCCAGTGACACAACGTACAGCTACCTGTGCTGGACAGCAGTGATGTCATGTAATCATCACACTGAGAGACGTGATCACAGCCAGTGACACAGCGTACAGCTACCTGTGCTGGACAGCAGCGATGTCATGTAATCATCACACTGAGATACGTGATCACAGCCAGTGACACAACGTACAGCTACCTGTGCTGGACAGCAGCGATGTCATGTAATCATCACACTGAGATACGTGATCACAGCCAGTGACACAACGTACAGCTACCTGTGCTGGACAGCAGCGATGTCATGTAATCATCACACTGAGAGACGTGATCACAGCCAGTGACACAGCGTACAGCTACCTGTGCTGGACAGCAGCGATGTCATGTAATCATCACACTGAGAGACGTGATCACAGCCAGTGACACAGCGTACAGCTACCTGTGCTGGACAGCAGCGATGTCATGTAATCATCACACTGAGATACGTGATCACAGCCAGTGACACAGCGTACAGCTACCTGTGCTGGACAGCAGCGATGTCATGTAATCATCACACTGAGATACGTGATCACAGCCAGTGACACAACGTACAGCTACCTGTGCTGGACAGCAGCGATGTCATGTAATCATCACACTGAGAGACGTGATCACAGCCAGTGACACAACGTACAGCTACCTGTGCTGGACAGCAGCGATGTCATGTAATCATCACACTGAGAGACGTGATCACAGCCAGTGACACAGCGTACAGCTACCTGTGCTGGACAGCAGCGATGTCATGTAATCATCACACTGAGATACGTGATCACAGCCAGTGACACAGCGTACAGCTACCTGTGCTGGACAGCAGCGATGTCATGTAATCATCACACAGAGACGTGATCACAGCCAGTGACACAGCGTACAGCTACCTGTGCTGGACAGCAGCGATGTCATGTAATCATCACACAGAGAGACGTGATCACAGCCAGTGACACAGCGTACAGCTACCTGTGCTGGACAGCAGCGATGTCATGTAATCATCACACTGAGACGTGATCACAGCCAGTGACACAGCGTACAGCTACCTGTGCTGGACAGCAGCGATGTCATGTAATCATCACACTGAGATACGTGATCACAGCCAGTGACACAACGTACAGCTACCTGTGCTGGACAGCAGCGATGTCATGTAATCATCACACTGAGATACGTGATCACAGCCAGTGACACAGCGTACAGCTACCTGTGCTGGACAGCAGCGATGTCATGTAATCATCACACTGAGAGACGTGATCACAGCCAGTGACACAACGTACAGCTACCTGTGCTGGACAGCAGCGATGTCATGTAATCATCACACTGAGATACGTGATCACAGCCAGTGACACAGCGTACAGCTACCTGTGCTGGACAGCAGCGATGTCATGTAATCATCACACTGAGATACGTGATCACAGCCAGTGACACAACGTACAGCTACCTGTGCTGGACAGCAGCGATGTCATGTAATCATCACACAGAGACGTGATCACAGCCAGTGACACAGCGTACAGCTACCTGTGCTGGACAGCAGCGATGTCATGTAATCATCACACTGAGACGTGATCATAGCCAGTGACACAGCGTACAGCTACCTGTGCTGGACAGCAGCGATGTCATGTAATCATCACACTGAGAGACGTGATCACAGCCAGTGACACAGCTTACAGCTACCTGTGCTGGACAGCAGCGATGTCATGTAATCATCACACTGAGAGACGTGATCACAGCCAGTGACACAGCGTACAGCTACCTGTGCTGGAAAGCAGCGATGTCATGTAATCATCACACTGAGATACGTGATCACAGCCAGTGACACAACGTACAGCTACCTGTGCTGGACAGCAGCGATGTCATGTAATCATCACACTGAGAGATGTGATCACAGCCAGTGACACAGCTTACAGCTACCTGTGCTGGACAGCAGCGATGTCATGTAATCATCACACTGAGAGACGTGATCACAGCCAGTGACACAACGTACAGCTACCTGTGCTGGACAGCAGCGATGTCATGTAATCATCACACTGAGATACGTGATCACAGCCAGTGACACAGCGTACAGCTACCTGTGCTGGACAGCAGCGATGTCATGTAATCATCACACTGAGATACGTGATCACAGCCAGTGACACAGCGTACAGCTACCTGTGCTGGACAGCAGCGATGTCATGTAATCATCACACTGAGAGACGTGATCACAGCCAGTGACACAGCGTACAGCTACCTGTGCTGGACAGCAGCGATGTCATGTAATCATCACACTGAGAGACGTGATCACAGCCAGTGACACAACGTACAGCTACCTGTGCTGGACAGCAGCGATGTCATGTAATCATCACACTGAGAGACGTGATCACAGCCAGTGACACAGCGTACAGCTACCTGTGCTGGACAGCAGCGATGTAATGTAATCATCACACTGAGACACGTGATCACAGCCAGTGACACAGCGTACAGCTACCTGTGCTGGACAGCAGCGATGTCATGTAATCATCACACTGAGAGACGTGATCACAGCCAGTGACACAGCGTACAGCTACCTGTGCTGGACAGCAGCGATGTCATGTAATCATCACACTGAGAGACGTGATCACAGCCAGTGACACAGCGTACAGCTACCTGTGCTGGACAGCAGCGATGTCATGTAATCATCACACTGAGAGACGTGATCACAGCCAGTGACACAGCGTACAGCTACCTGTGCTGGACAGCAGCGATGTCATGTAATCATCACACAGAGACGTGATCACAGCCAGTGACACAGCGTACAGCTACCTGTGCTGGACAGCAGCGATGTCATGTAATCATCACACTGAGAGACGTGATCACAGCCAGTGACACAGCGTACAGCTACCTGCGCTGGACAGCAGCGATGTCATGTAATCATCACACTGAGATACGTGATCACAGCCAGTGACACAGCGTACAGCTACCTGTGCTGGACAGCAGCGATGTCATGTAATCATCACACTGAGAGACGTGATCACAGCCAGTGACACAGCGTACAGCTACCTGTGCTGGACAGCAGCGATGTCATGTAATCATCACACTGAGAGACGTGATCACAGCCAGTGACACAACGTACAGCTACCTGTGCTGGACAGCAGCGATGTCATGTAATCATCACACAGAGACGTGATCACAGCCAGTGACACAGCGTACAGCTACCTGTGCTGGACAGCAGCGATGTCATGTAATCATCACACTGAGATACGTGATCACAGCCAGTGACACAGCGTACAGCTACCTGTGCTGGACAGCAGCGATGTCATGTAATCATCACACTGAGATACGTGATCACAGCCAGTGACACAACGTACAGCTACCTGTGCTGGACAGCAGTGATGTCATGTAATCATCACACTGAGAGACGTGATCACAGCCAGTGACACAGCGTACAGCTACCTGTGCTGGACAGCAGCGATGTCATGTAATCATCACACTGAGATACGTGATCACAGCCAGTGACACAACGTACAGCTACCTGTGCTGGACAGCAGCGATGTCATGTAATCATCACACTGAGATACGTGATCACAGCCAGTGACACAACGTACAGCTACCTGTGCTGGACAGCAGCGATGTCATGTAATCATCACACTGAGAGACGTGATCACAGCCAGTGACACAGCGTACAGCTACCTGTGCTGGACAGCAGCGATGTCATGTAATCATCACACTGAGAGACGTGATCACAGCCAGTGACACAGCGTACAGCTACCTGTGCTGGACAGCAGCGATGTCATGTAATCATCACACTGAGATACGTGATCACAGCCAGTGACACAGCGTACAGCTACCTGTGCTGGACAGCAGCGATGTCATGTAATCATCACACTGAGATACGTGATCACAGCCAGTGACACAACGTACAGCTACCTGTGCTGGACAGCAGCGATGTCATGTAATCATCACACTGAGAGACGTGATCACAGCCAGTGACACAACGTACAGCTACCTGTGCTGGACAGCAGCGATGTCATGTAATCATCACACTGAGAGACGTGATCACAGCCAGTGACACAGCGTACAGCTACCTGTGCTGGACAGCAGCGATGTCATGTAATCATCACACTGAGATACGTGATCACAGCCAGTGACACAGCGTACAGCTACCTGTGCTGGACAGCAGCGATGTCATGTAATCATCACACAGAGACGTGATCACAGCCAGTGACACAGCGTACAGCTACCTGTGCTGGACAGCAGCGATGTCATGTAATCATCACACAGAGAGACGTGATCACAGCCAGTGACACAGCGTACAGCTACCTGTGCTGGACAGCAGCGATGTCATGTAATCATCACACTGAGACGTGATCACAGCCAGTGACACAGCGTACAGCTACCTGTGCTGGACAGCAGCGATGTCATGTAATCATCACACTGAGATACGTGATCACAGCCAGTGACACAACGTACAGCTACCTGTGCTGGACAGCAGCGATGTCATGTAATCATCACACTGAGATACGTGATCACAGCCAGTGACACAGCGTACAGCTACCTGTGCTGGACAGCAGCGATGTCATGTAATCATCACACTGAGAGACGTGATCACAGCCAGTGACACAACGTACAGCTACCTGTGCTGGACAGCAGCGATGTCATGTAATCATCACACTGAGATACGTGATCACAGCCAGTGACACAGCGTACAGCTACCTGTGCTGGACAGCAGCGATGTCATGTAATCATCACACTGAGATACGTGATCACAGCCAGTGACACAACGTACAGCTACCTGTGCTGGACAGCAGCGATGTCATGTAATCATCACACAGAGACGTGATCACAGCCAGTGACACAGCGTACAGCTACCTGTGCTGGACAGCAGCGATGTCATGTAATCATCACACTGAGACGTGATCATAGCCAGTGACACAGCGTACAGCTACCTGTGCTGGACAGCAGCGATGTCATGTAATCATCACACTGAGAGACGTGATCACAGCCAGTGACACAGCTTACAGCTACCTGTGCTGGACAGCAGCGATGTCATGTAATCATCACACTGAGAGACGTGATCACAGCCAGTGACACAGCGTACAGCTACCTGTGCTGGAAAGCAGCGATGTCATGTAATCATCACACTGAGATACGTGATCACAGCCAGTGACACAACGTACAGCTACCTGTGCTGGACAGCAGCGATGTCATGTAATCATCACACTGAGAGATGTGATCACAGCCAGTGACACAGCTTACAGCTACCTGTGCTGGACAGCAGCGATGTCATGTAATCATCACACTGAGAGACGTGATCACAGCCAGTGACACAACGTACAGCTACCTGTGCTGGACAGCAGCGATGTCATGTAATCATCACACTGAGATACGTGATCACAGCCAGTGACACAGCGTACAGCTACCTGTGCTGGACAGCAGCGATGTCATGTAATCATCACACTGAGATACGTGATCACAGCCAGTGACACAGCGTACAGCTACCTGTGCTGGACAGCAGCGATGTCATGTAATCATCACACTGAGAGACGTGATCACAGCCAGTGACACAGCGTACAGCTACCTGTGCTGGACAGCAGCGATGTCATGTAATCATCACACTGAGAGACGTGATCACAGCCAGTGACACAACGTACAGCTACCTGTGCTGGACAGCAGCGATGTCATGTAATCATCACACTGAGAGACGTGATCACAGCCAGTGACACAGCGTACAGCTACCTGTGCTGGACAGCAGCGATGTAATGTAATCATCACACTGAGACACGTGATCACAGCCAGTGACACAGCGTACAGCTACCTGTGCTGGACAGCAGCGATGTCATGTAATCATCACACTGAGAGACGTGATCACAGCCAGTGACACAGCGTACAGCTACCTGTGCTGGACAGCAGCGATGTCATGTAATCATCACACTGAGAGACGTGATCACAGCCAGTGACACAGCGTACAGCTACCTGTGCTGGACAGCAGCGATGTCATGTAATCATCACACTGAGAGACGTGATCACAGCCAGTGACACAGCGTACAGCTACCTGTGCTGGACAGCAGCGATGTCATGTAATCATCACACAGAGACGTGATCACAGCCAGTGACACAGCGTACAGCTACCTGTGCTGGACAGCAGCGATGTCATGTAATCATCACACTGAGAGACGTGATCACAGCCAGTGACACAGCGTACAGCTACCTGCGCTGGACAGCAGCGATGTCATGTAATCATCACACTGAGATACGTGATCACAGCCAGTGACACAGCGTACAGCTACCTGTGCTGGACAGCAGCGATGTCATGTAATCATCACACTGAGATACGTGATCACAGTCAGTGACACAACGTACAGCTACCTGTGCTGGACAGCAGCGATGTCATGTAATCATCACACTGAGAGACGTGATCACAGCCAGTGACACAGCGTACAGCTACCTGTGCTGGACAGCAGCTATGTCATGTAATCATCACACAGAGAGACGTGATCACAGCCAGTGACACAGCGTACAGCTACCTGTGCTGGACAGCAGCGATGTCATGTAATCATCACACTGAGATACGTGATCACAGCCAGTGACACAGCGTACAGCTACCTGTGCTGGACAGCAGCGATGTCATGTAATCATCACACTGAGAGACGTGATCACAGCCAGTGACACAGCGTACAGCTACCTGTGCTGGACAGCAGCGATGTCATGTAATTATCACACTGAGATACGTGATCACAGCCAGTGACACAGCGTACAGCTACCTGTGCTGGACAGCAGCGATGTCATGTAATTATCACACTGAGATACGTGATCACAGCCAGTGACACAGCGTACAGCTACCTGTGCTGGACAGCAGCGATGTCATGTAATCATCACACTGAGAGACGTGATCACAGCCAGTGACACAACGTACAGCTACCTGTGCTGGACAGCAGCGATGTCATGTAATCATCACACTGAGAGACGTGATCACAGCCAGTGACACAGCGTACAGCTACCTGTGCTGGACAGCAGCGATGTCATGTAATCATCACACTGAGAGACGTGATCACAGCCAGTGACACAGCGTACAGCTACCTGTGCTGGACAGCAGCGATGTCATGTAATCATCACACTGAGATACGTGATCACAGCCAGTGACACAGCGTACAGCTACCTGTGCTGGACAGCAGCGATGTCATGTAATCATCACACTGAGATACGTGATCACAGCCAGTGACACAGCGTACAGCTACCTGTGCTGGACAGCAGCGATGTCATGTAATCATCACACTGAGATACGTGATCACAGCCAGTGACACAGCGTACAGCTACCTGTGCTGGACAGCAGCGATGTCATGTAATCATCACACAGAGACACGTGATCACAGCCAGTGACACAGCGTACAGCTACCTGTGCTGGACAGCAGCGATGTCATGTAATCATCACACAGAGACGTGATCACAGCCAGTGACACAGCTTACAGCTACCTGTGCTGGACAGCAGCGATGTCATGTAATCATCACACTGAGAGACGTGATCACAGCCAGTGACACAGCGTACAGCTACCTGCGCTGGACAGCAGCGATGTCATGTAATCATCACACTGAGATACGTGATCACAGTCAGTGACACAACGTACAGCTACCTGTGCTGGACAGCAGCGATGTCATGTAATCATCACACTGAGATACGTGATCACAGCCAGTGACACAGCGTACAGCTACCTGTGCTGGACAGCAGCGATGTCATGTAATCATCACACTGAGAGACGTGATCACAGCCAGTGACACAGCGTACAGCTACCTGTGCTGGACAGCAGCGATGTCATGTAATCATCACACTGAGAGACGTGATCACAGCCAGTGACACAGCGTACAGCTACCTGTGCTGGACAGCAGCGATGTCATGTAATCATCACACAGAGAGACGTGATCACAGCCAGTGACACAGCGTACAGCTACCTGTGCTGGACAGCAGCGATGTCATGTAATCATCACACAGAGACGTGATCACAGCCAGTGACACAGCGTACAGCTACCTGTGCTGGACAGCAGCGATGTCATGTAATCATCACACTGAGAGATGTGATCACAGCCAGTGACACAGCGTACAGCTACCTGTGCTGGACAGCAGCGATGTCATGTAATCATCACACAGAGAGACGTGATCACAGCCAGTGACACAGCGTACAGCTACCTGTGCTGGACAGCAGCGATGTCATGTAATCATCACACAGAGACGTGATCACAGCCAGTGACACAGCGTACAGCTACCTGTGCTGGACAGCAGCGATGTCATGTAATCATCACACTGAGAGACGTGATCACAGCCAGTGACACAACGTACAGCTACCTGTGCTGGACAGCAGCGATGTCATGTAATCATCACACTGAGAGACGTGATCACAGCCAGTGACACAGCGTACAGCTACCTGTGCTGGACAGCAGCGATGTCATGTAATCATCACACAGAGAGACGTGATCACAGCCAGTGACACAGCGTACAGCTACCTGTGCTGGACAGCAGCGATGTCATGTAATCATCACACAGAGACGTGATCACAGCCAGTGACACAGCGTACAGCTACCTGTGCTGGACAGCAGCGATGTCATGTAATCATCACACTGAGATACGTGATCACAGCCAGTGACACAGCGTACAGCTACCTGTGCTGGACAGCAGCGATGTCATGTAATCATCACACTGAGATACGTGATCACAGCCAGTGACACAGCGTACAGCTACCTGTGCTGGACAGCAGCGATGTCATGTAATCATCACACAGAGAGACGTGATCACAGCCAGTGACACAGCGTACAGCTACCTGTGCTGGACAGCAGCGATGTCATGTAATTATCACACTGAGAGACGTGATCACAGCCAGTGACACAGCGTACAGCTACCTGTGCTGGACAGCAGCGATGTCATGTAATCATCACACTGAGAGACGTGATCACAGCCAGTGACACAGCGTACAGCTACCTGTGCTGGACAGCAGCGATGTCATGTAATCATCACACTGAGATACGTGATCACAGCCAGTGACACAGCGTACAGCTACCTGTGCTGGACAGCAGCGATGTCATGTAATCATCACACTGAGAGACGTGATCACAGCCAGTGACACAGCGTACAGCTACCTGTGCTGGACAGCAGCGATGTCATGTAATCATCACACTGAGATACGTGATCACAGCCAGTGACACAGCGTACAGCTACCTGTGCTGGACAGCAGCGATGTCATGTAATTATCACACTGAGATACGTGATCACAGCCAGTGACACAGCGTACAGCTACCTGTGCTGGACAGCAGCGATGTCATGTAATCATCACACTGAGATACGTGATCACAGCCAGTGACACAGCGTACAGCTACCTGTGCTGGACAGCAGCGATGTCATGTAATCATCACACTGAGATACGTGATCACAGCCAGTGACACAGCGTACAGCTACCTGTGCTGGACAGCAGCGATGTCATGTAATCATCACACTGAGATACGTGATCACAGTAATAGCTGCTCAGCTAAGTGACTGGACATTTAATATACAAACGTTACTTCCTCTCCCTGCACCACTCATCCCTATGTCAGGGGGAGGGGACGCCCCATCAGCTCTGTGTATAGTACCAGCAGCTAGATGGATTGTCACACAAACCACAGTGGTGGCGAAAGATCCTCTTCTACATGTACACGTCAAGGAAATCTATGAACCAAAGCCAGCGTGCATGTTATATGACAACTGGAGGATTGTTATTACTGCTCCATGTTATCGCGTATCACCCTCCGCTCAAATCTTACAGTGATTCCCCTTCTATACCCCAGACCCCCGCTGTGAGACCGGATCATTACCTCCCACTACCATGTGGCTGTACCAATATGCATTACGTGACACTTACTCTCACACTGTTCTATAGAGCGTAAGCTTGCTGGCCAAGCCCTCTTACCACTTATAACATATGCTTGCTATATAACTGTTAATAACACTATCATCATCATTAGTGTCCTATTATTTTGCGCCTGTTGACAAAGCTGGAGGTGCAGTCACTTCCCGCTGTCATTAATGGGATGTCACACATCATAGCCCCGCCCCCACATCAGCTCCATGTGATGTCATAGCCCCGCCCCCACACCAGCTCCATGTGACATCACAGCTTCCAGATAAGTGCGGCAATACAGTAAGAGGTGTCGGATGTGGTATGATGTTCTGCAACAGCTGGAGGTGGGGGCGGGGGGGGAGACAATCTGTCACAGAGCAGCCTGGATCACTGCTGCCAGTAAGCCAAGCAGTTTGCAAACCATAGAGGTGAATGGTTAAATAAACCTTTTCATTCTCTCTCTTCTGGATTGCATATATGTAGACTAGAGAATGAATGGCTAATAGAAAAAACTGTGGTAGAAGAATCTACCATGTTCCATCCCTCCCTAAAGGAGAGTACCTAAGCCGGGCGACCCCCCCAGAGAGTGTGGGCAGGGCCAGCCCCCCCAGAGGGGTCGGAGAGTGGACCTGTCCATTGATAAATGTTCCATTTAATCAGGATGAGTCCTGATGGTCAGGGCCTGCTATAACCGCAGCTCCAGGCTCAGGTAGAAAGGAACAGACCTTCTGGCAGCTCACAGCCAGGGTCAGACCATCACATGACATCTAGTCTCAGCTCTGCAGATGTCTTCACAGGACATGAATGAAAACCTTGTTTCACCTTTCAGTTGTATTTTGCATTTAGTACACATTAATCTTATGATTGAACCGCTCTCCCAGTCCCCAGGTATACGGACAGCTAAATATTAGCTGAAATAAACCAAAATAATTGCCCCTACTGAATCATCACCCTACCAGGGGTGGTAGGTGAGAGGACACCTAGGGCCTGTTTCATTAAGAATCTTAAATTAAGAAGTTTCTTATTTCAGTCTCCTGGACAAAACCATGTTACAATACAAGGGGTGGAAATTAGTTTTTTGCTTTGCACATAAGTTAAATACTGACTGTTTTTTCATGTAGCACACACACATACTTGATAGCTTATTTGTACACTGAAATTTAAAGTTGATATTTGTGTGTTACATGAAAAAACAGTCAGTATTTAACTTGTGTGCAAAACAGAACACTCATTTGCACCCCTTGCATTGTAACATGGTTTTGTCCAGGAGACTGAAATAAGAAACTTCTTAATTTAAGATCCTTAATGAATCATGCCCCTAGTGTCCGGCATGTTACTGGGGGCCCTATTCGGTATAGGTCCAGGTACCTGCTGGTGGAAGTGGTATCTTCCTGCCGTCTCCCCGTACCCTCCACCCCCTGCCGTGTCCCCACCCTCATTCTCCCCCACCCCCCCATGTACCCTTTCCTCACACTGATTGGAGTTACAGTAGAAGACCCCTGTCATGCAGCCAGACTCTCACACTAATTACATATAATCTGCTCCCAGTACATCCGGAGTTCACACACTCTGCAATCTATCATTTCCTTAACAACTAGAAACACCAGTCACAGCATAACAGAAAAACCATGAGTCAATCAGTCTTCTGCAAAGTATCTAACTACTCCCACATATTGGGAAATCACAGAGCCTGTAACTGCAGCTGGTTTCTGGCTGCTTCCTGCAGCCCCACACACATGTATACAGGAGTCAGGAGCCTGCAGATCAATGTGTGAGCCCCACACACATGTATACAGGAGTCAGGAGCCTGCAGATCAATGTGTGAGCCCCACACACATGTATACAGGAGTCAGGAGCCTGCAGATCAATGTGTGAGCCCCACACACACATGTATACAGGAGTCAGGAGCCTGCAGATCAATGTGTGAGCCCCACACACATGTATACAGGAGTCAGGAGCCTGCAGATCAATGTGTGAGCCCCACACACATGTATACAGGAGTCAGGAGCCTGCAGATCAATGTGTGAGCCCCATACACATGTATACAGGAGTCAGGAGCCTGCAGATCAATGTGTGAGCCCCACATACATGTATACAGGAGTCTGCAGATCAATGTGTGAGCCCCACACACATGTATACAGGAGTCAGGAGCCTGGATACATTGTAAAGACAATGTGTGAGCTTCACAGAAAGGTTCTTATGACCACTTGGCCCATTGTATAACCTATGGTGACCTCAAACACTATTTGGTCCTTAGTTCTTTGTAAGGATATCCTTATGTCTACCCCAAACATGTATAAACTGCTCTACTGTATTATTCTATCTACCACCTCTGATGGGAGGATATTCCACTTATCCACTACCCTTTCTGTGAGGTAGTTTCCTCTGAACCTACTTCCCCCCAGTGTCAGTACATGTCCTCGTGTCCTAATACTTCTCTTCCTTTGTAGAATGTTTCCCTCCTGCACCTTGTTATAACCCTGGATATATATGAAAGTTTCTATCATGTCCCCCCTTTCCCTTCTCTGCTGCAAACTATACATATTAAGATCTGTTAGTCTTTCCGGGTGAGTTTTGTGCTGTAGACCATGCACCATTTTAGTTGTCCTTCTTGGTACAGTCTGTAATGTATTTATATCCTTCTGGAGATATGGCCTCCAGAACTGAACACAGTATTCTAGATGAGGCCGTACCAATGACCTATACAGAGGTATTATTACTTCTTTCTTTCTGCTACTGATTCCTCTCCCTATACAACCAAGCATCTGACTTACCTTCCTCATTGCTTTGTTACATTACTTACCTGCCTTTATGTCACCTGAAATAGTGACTCCTAGATCCCTTTACTCCTCAGTAGTTTCCATTATAGTGCCATTAATACTATATATAAAAGGTAAGCAATGTAACAAAGCAATGACCAGTAAAAGCACCAGCACCCTGCAAAACCACACTCAGAAAAGTGTATACTAAACAGTGCAATGACCATCATAGTCTGAGCAACACCTGTCCTGTCTGTCCTCAGATCATTGCATCACTCTGATGCCAATACGTCACCAGCCTGTGCCCCTCCCCACACCATTCCTCCAGTCTGTGCCTCCCACACACCATTCCACCAGACCCCCCCCCCACCCACACACCATTCCACCAGCCTGTGCCCCCCCACACACCATTCCCCCCTCCCCACACACCATTCCACCAGACCCCCCCCCACCCACACACACACCATTCCACCAGCCTGTGCCCCCCACACACCATTCCCCCCTCCCCACACACCATTCCACCAGCCTGTGCCCGACACACCATTCCACCAGCCTGTGCCCCCCACACACCATTCCACCAGCCTGTGCCCCCCACACACCATTCCTCCAGTCTGTGCCCCTGACACACCATTCCCCCCTCCCCACACACCATTCCACCAGCCTGTGCCCGACACACCATTCCACCAGCCTGTGCCCCCCACACACCATTCCACCAGCCTGTGCCCCTGACACACCATTCCACCAGCCTGTGCCCCCCCCACACCATTCCCCCCTCCCCACACACCATTCCACCAGACCCCCCCACACACCATACCACCAGCCTGTGCCCCTGACACACCATTCCACCAGCCTGTGCCCCCCACACACCATTCCACCAGCCTGTGCCCCCACACACCATTCCACCAGCCTGTGCCCCCCACACACCATTCCACCAGCCTGTGCCCCTGACACCATTCCACCAGCCTGTGCCCCCCACACACCATTCCACCAGACCCCCCCCACACACCAATCCACCAGCCTGTGCCCCTGACACACCAATCCACCAGTCTGTGCCCCTGACACACCATTCCACCAGCCTGTGCCCCCCACACACCATTCCACCAGCCTGTGCCCCCCACACACCATTCCACCAGTCCCCCCCTACACCATTCCACCAGACCCCCCCCACACACCATTCCACCAGACCCCCCCCACACACCATTCCACCAGCCCCCCCCACAAACCATTCCACCAGTCCCCCCCCTACACCATTCCACCAGACCCCCCCCACACCATTCCACCAGCCTGTGCCCCCCACACACCATTCCACCAGCCCCCCCCACAAACCATTCCACCAGCCCGTGCCCCCCACACACCATTCCACCAGCCCCCCCACACACCATTCCACCAGCCCCCCCACAAACCATTCCACCAGCCCTTGCCCCCCACACCATTCCACCAGCCCCCCCCCACACACCATTCCACCAGCCCCCGCCCCCCACACACACCATTCCACCAGCCCCCCCACAAACCATTCCACCAGCCCCCCCCACAAACCATTCCACCAGCCCCCCCCACACCATTCCACCAGCCCCCCCCCCACACCGTTCCACCAGCCCCCCCACACACCAATCCACCAGCCTGTGCCCCTGACACACCATTCCACCAGCCTGTGCCCCCCACACACCATTCCACCAGCCTGTGCCCCCCACACACCATTCCACCAGCCTGTGCCCCCCACACACCATTCCACCAGCCCTTGCCCCCCACACCATTCCACCAGCCCCCCCACAAACCATTCCACCAGCCCCCGCCCCCCACACACCATTCCACCAGCCCCCCCACAAACCATTCCACCAGCCCCCCCCACACCATTCCACCAGCCCCCCCCACACCATTCCACCAGCCCCCCACACACACACCTCTCCACCAGCCACCCCCCCACACACCATTCCACCAGCCACCCCACCCCACACACCATTCCACCAGTCGTCCCCCCCCCACACACCATTCCACCAGTCCCCCCCCCCCACACACCATTCCACCAGTCCCCCCCCCCCACACACCATTCCACCAGTCCCCCCCCCCACACACCATTCCACCAGTCCCCCCCCCCCACACACCATTCCACCAGTCCCCCCCCCCACACACCATTCCACCAGTCCCCCCCCCCCACACACCATTCCACCAGTCCCCCCCCCACACACCATTCCACCAGTCCCCCCCCCCACACACATTCAACCAGTCCCCCCCCACACACCATTCCACCAGTCCCCCCCCCCACACACCATTCCACCAGTCCCCCCCCCCACACACCATTCCACCAGTCCCCCCCCCACACACCATTCCACCAGTCTCCCCCCCACACACCATTCCACCAGTCCCCCCCCCACACACCATTCCACCAGTCCCCCCCCCACACCATTCCACCAGTCCCCCCCCCACCATTCCACCAGTCCCCCCCCACACACACCATTCCACCAGTCCCCCCCCCCACACACCATTCCCCCCCCACACACCATTCCACCAGTCCCCCCCCCCACACACCATTCCACCAGTCGTCATCCCCACACACACCATTCCACCAGTCGTCCCCCCACACACCATTCCACCAGTCGTCCCCCCACACAACTTTCCACCAGTCGTCCCCCCACACAACTTTCCACCAGCCCCCCTTCCCCACACCATTCCACCAGCTCCCCCCCCATTCCTTATAACGATGATGAAAACACCGACAACGTACGTACACACCGACATAAAGACAGCAAATGTTTTACAAACCCTCGTACATTCTGCAGGTGGCTCCTCTGTAAATGACTACCTTAATATCACAGTGACACATACACTGGGTGCAAAAGCAGAGTGTGTAGGGTTTGTCCTCAAAAATCAGTGGCGCTATATAAATAAATGGTGATGATGATGAAAATATGTACTGTTAAATCTCAGAGAAGACATGCTCTGAGGAACGAGCGATATTAAGGATGACAAGTACCGAGCGGTCAGGACATGGAAGGACAGCGACAGTCAGCGTCACGTGAGTGATTGGACAGATACAGAAGGAGGAGTCCTGGAGCTGGGTGACAGCGGTGATCTCATCGCTCCCAAAACCAAAATGAGGAAACAACAAAAAAACCTCTTTTTTTGTAGCTTGCTGATATTCTCTCTCTCCCACCATGTCCTGGTCCTCTCACTCATCCCTGCTGTACCCCAGTCATATACACCGTCACCATATGCCCCCACGTACAACTACTGTGAGGAGCACTGCTACAAGGAAATGTGTGTGGTGGGGTGTAGGGAAGGGGGGGGGGGGGGGCACTGAGGAATTTTATGCATAAACTAGTTATTTACATTAATAGATATTACGGAAAACCCCATTACCCAGAAACCCCAAGATCCAAGTATCCCAGATAATATATACAAGAGATAACTACTGAACTACTATTACTTCTGTGGAGCTGCCCAAATCACCTTAGCTCATTATATGGTCACTGGTTCTACCCTCTGGTATCATCCCTGGCACTAGAACACGGCCCCTGGCACTATTATACGGCCCCTGCCACGCAGCTACGTGCAGAGAAGGGCAGCAGCCTGTCATGTTGACAGATCCACTTAAATAAACAGGGACACCTAGAAACGGAGGCCCCCAGGGCTGGATGGATAACGCAACACACAACTACCAGGCTGAAGGGATTATAGATAGAATGTAAATAATCTGTTACACATGTCAGGAAACCAGCTGTACAGATGTGACCCAGAGCACATCCCCCCCATCTGTAACACTAGTGCCAGAATTACACCCCTTCCATACTGACCATGATGTATACCAGTTACTGCCTCCCCAATCTGTAACCCTACAGTGCCAGAATAACACCCCCTCCATACTGACCATGACATATCCTGGTTACTGCCCCCCAATGTGTAACCCTACAGTGCCAGAATAACACCCCCTCCATACTGACCATGACATATACTGGTTACTGCCCCCCAATGTGTAACCCTACAGTGCCAGAATAACACCCACACTATCCCCATTAAAAATGTGTTCCCCACCCCCCCCCTCTCCTCATAGTGTCCCCCACTCCTGTCTCTCTCTCCTCACCGTGTCCCCCCCTTTCTCCTCTCTCCTCTCATAGTGTCCCCCCTCTCCTCTCATAGTGTCCCCCCCTCTACTCTCTCTCTCCTCAGTGTCCCCCCCTCATAGTGTCCCCCCCCATCTCCTCTCCACTCATAGCGTCCCCCCCCACTCCTCTCTCCCCCCTCATAGCGTCCCCACCACTCCTCTCTCCCCCCTCATAGTGTCCCCCTCTCCTCTCTCTCTCTCCTCAGTGTCCCCCCTCTCCTCTCTCTCCCCTCACAGTGTCTCCCCCCTCTCCTCTCCCCTCACAGTGTCCCCCCTCTCCTCTCCCCGTGTCCCCCCCTCTCCTCAGTGTCCCCCCCTCCTCTCTCTCTCCTGTGAACCCCCCTCTCTCTCCTCACTGTGTCCCCTCCCCTCTCCCCTCAGTGTCCCCCTCTCCTCTCTCCCCTCAGTGTCCCCTCTCCTCTCTCCCCCCTCACAGTGCCCCCCCTCTCCTCTCCTCACAGTGTCCCCCCCTCTCCTCAGCGTCCCCCCCTCTCCTCTCTCTCTACTCACAGTGTCCTCCCCTCTCCTCAGGTTCCCCCTTCCTCTCTCCTCACAGTGTCCCCCTCTCCTCAGTGTCCCCCCTTCCTCTCTCCTCACAGTGTCCCCCTCTCCTCAGTGTCCCCCCCTCTCCTCTCTCTCCCCTCACAGTGTCCCCCCCCTCTCCTCTCTCTCCCCTCACAGTGTCCCCCCCTCTCCTCTCTCTCTCCCCTCAGTGTCCCCCCTCTCCTCTCTCTCTCCTCACAGTGTCCCCCCCTCTCCTCTCTCTCTCCTCAGTGTCCCCCCCTCTCCTCAGCGTCCCCCCTCTCCTCTCTCTCTACTCACAGTGTCCTCCCCTCTCCTCAGTGTCCCCCCTTCCTCTCTCCTCACAGTGTCCCCCTCTCCTCAGTGTCCCCCCCTTCCTCTCTCCTCACAGTGTCCCCCTCTCCTCAGTGTCCCCCCCTCTCCTCTCTCCCCTCACAGTGTCCCCCCCTCTCCTCTCTCTCCCCTCACAGTGTCCCCCCCTCTCTTCTCTCTCACCTCAGTGTCCCCCCTCTCTCTCCCCTCACAGTGTCCCCTCTCTCTTCTCTCTCTCCTCAGTGTCCCCCTCTCTCTCTCCTCAGTGTCCCCCTCTCTCTCCCCTCACAGTGTACCCCCCTCTCTCTCTCCTCAGTGTCCCCCCCCCCTCTCCTCTCTCTCCCCTCACAGTGCCCCCCTCTCTCTCCTCAGTGCCCCCCCCTCTCCTCTCTCTCCCCTCACAGTGTCCCCCCCTCTCTCTCTCTCCTCAGTGTCCCCCCTCTCCTCTCTCTCCCCTCACAGTGTCCCCCCTCTCCTCTCTCTCTCCTCAGCGTCCCCCCTCTCCTCTCTCTCTCCTCAGCGTCCCCCCCTCCCCTCAGCGTCCCCCCCTCTCCTCTCTCTCTACTCAGTGTCCTCCCCTCTCCTCAGTGTCCCCCCTTCCTCTCTCCTCACAGTGTCCCCCTCTCCTCAGTGTCCCCCCCTTCCTCTCTCCTCACAGTGTCCCCCTCTCCTCAGTGTCCCCCCCTCTCCTCTCTCTCCCCCCCTCACAGTGTCCCCCCCCTCTCTTCTCTCTCACCTCACAGTGTCCCCCCTCTCTCTCCCCTCACAGTGTCCCCTCTCTCTCTCTCCTCAGTGTCCCCCTCTCTCTCTCCTCAGTGTCCCCCCCCTCTCCCTCCCCTCACAGTGTCCCCCCCCTCTCTCTCTCCTCAGTGCCCCCCCTCTCCTCTCTCTCCCCTCACAGTGTCCCCCCCCCTCTCTCTCTCCTCAGTGCCCCCCCTCTCCTCTCTCTCCCCTCACAGTGTCCCCCCCCTCTCTCTCTCTCCTCAGTGTCCCCCCCTCTCCTCTCTCTCCCCTCACAGTGTCCCCCCCCCCTCTCTCTCCTCAGTGTCCCCCCCTCTCCTCTCTCTCCTCAGTGTCCCCCCCCTCTCCTCTCTCTCCCCTCACAGTGTCCCCCCTCTCCTCTCTCTCCTCAGTGTCCCCCCTCTCCTCTCTCTCCCCTCACAGTGCCCCCCCTCTCCTCTCTCTCCCCTCACAGTGTCCCCCCCTCTCTCTCCTCAGTGTCCCCCCCCTCTCCTCTCCTCAGTGTCCCCCCCCCCCGGGTCTCACCGGCTCTGGTGACGTCGGTCAGGTCACTGGTCCCCGCACTCCCAGGAAGCTGCTTGAGGCGGCGGCCGGGCAGAGTGAGGACCCCGGTACTGGCCGCCTCCTCCAGCGCCCGCTCCGCGCTCCTCCGGCTGCCGGGCCCCGAGGACACATCTGTGGGACAGAACTCGGGGTCTCCGTCCCCTCCGCCGCCTTCGTCGTCATCGTTACCCGCCGCCATTGAGAACGGAATGGACCGGGACCGGAGCGCTGCTAAGCGACAGCCAATGAGAGCACGTCCACGAGACAAGGCATCAAAGCCAACCAATCACAGAGGGACCTGGAGCTAAGTGACGAAGGGATGAGGACCAATCAACGTGAAGCCCTGGAAATCCCCGCCCCTCATTAACGGATTGTACAAAATACTATTCAGAGTAACTCCACCCCCATCTAAAATGGTCCAATCGGGAGAGGCCTGGCTGGTAACCATGCCCCAGTGGCCACTAACGGAACTGAGTGGTACCATGAAATAAATCTGGTTCTAGGCTCCGCCCACTTGTATTATGTCCAATGACTGAGCACCTGAGAATAACAGCTGCGCTGACCAATCAGATGTTGGGATGACACATGTACATAGAGGAGCAGAGGAGCCACTGACCAAGGTCATCATCAGAGCTAGGTAGGTGTGACTGACCATGGTCATCATCAGAGCTAGGAAGGTGTGACTGACCATGGTCATCATCAGACCAAGGAAGGCGTGACTGACCATGGTCATCATCAGAGCTAGGAAGGTGTGACTGACCATGGTCATCATCAGAGCTAGGAAGGTGTGACTGACCATGGTCATCATCAGACCAAGGAAGGCGTGACTGACCATGGTCATCATCAGAGCTAGGAAGGTGTGACTGACCAAGGTCATCATCAGAGCTAGGAAGGTGTGACTGACCATGGTCATCATCAGAGCTAGGAAGGTGTGACTGACCATGGTCATCATCAGAGCTAGGAAGGTGTGACTGACCATGGTCATCATCAGAGCTAGGAAGGTGTGACTGACCATGGTCATCATCAGACCAAGGAAGGCGTGACTGACCATGGTCATCATCAGAGCTAGGAAGGCGTGACTGACCATGGTCATCATCAGAGCTAGGAAGGTGTGACTGACCAAGGTCATCATCAGAGCTAGGAAGGTGTGACTGACCATGGTCATCATCAGAGCTAGGAAGGTGTGACTGACCAAGGTCATCATCAGAGCTAGGAAGGTGTGACTGACCATGGTCATCATCAGAGCTAGGAAGGTGTGACTGACCATGGTCATCATCAGAGGTAGAAAGGTGTGACTGACCATGGTCATCATCAGAGTTAGGAAGGTGTGACTGACCATGGTCATCATCAGAGCTAGGAAGGTGTGACTGACCAAGGTCATAAGGTCATCATCAGAGCTAGGAAGGTGTGACTGACCATGGTCATCATCAGAGCTAGGAAGGTGTGACTGACCATGGTCATCATCAGAGCTAGGAAGGCGTGACTGACCATGGTCATCATCAGAGCTAGGAAGGTGTGACTGACCATGGTTATCATCAGACCAAGGAAGGTGTGACTGACCAAGGTCATCATCAGAGCTAGGAAGGTGTGACTGACCATGGTCATCAGAGCTAGGAAGGTGTGACTGACCATGGTCATCATCAGAGCTAGGAAGGTGTGACTGACCATGGTCATCATCAGAGCTAGGAAGGTGTGACTGACCATGGTCATCATCAGAGCTAGGAAGGTGTGACTGACCATGGTCATCATCAGAGCTAGGAAGGTGTGACTGACCATGGTCATCATCAGAGCTAGGTAGGTGTGACTGACCATGGTCATCATCAGAGCTAGGAAGGTGTGACTGACCAAGGTCATCATCAGAGCTAGGAAGGTGTGACTGACCAAGGTCATCATCAGAGCTAGGAAGGTGTGACTGACCAAGGTCATCATCAGAGCTAGGAAGGTGTGACTGACCATGGTCATCATCAGAGCTAGGAAGGTGTGACTGACCAAGGTCATCATCAGAGCTAGGAAGGTGTGACTGACCATGGTCATCATCAGAGCTAGGAAGGTGTGACTGACCAAGGTCATCATCAGAGCTAGGAAGGTGTGACTGACCAAGGTCATCATCAGAGCTAGGAAGGTGTGACTGACCATGGTCATCATCAGAGCTAGGAAGGTGTGACTGACCAAGGTCATCATCAGAGCTAGGAAGATGTGACTGACCATGGTCATCATCACAGCTAGGAAGGTGTGACTGACCATGGTCATCATCAGAGCTAGGAAGGTGTGACTGACCATGGTCATCATCAGAGCTAGGAAGGTGTGACTGACCATGGTCATCATCAGAGCTAGGAAGGTGTGACTGACCATGGTCATCATCAGAGCTAGGAAGGCGTGACTGACCATGGTCATCATCAGACCAAGGAAGGCGTGACTGACCATGGTCATCATCAGAGCTAGGAAGGCGTGACTGACCAAGGTCATCATCAGAGCTAGGTAGGTGTGACTGACCATGGTCATCATCAGAGCTAGGTAGGTGTGACTGACCATGGTCATCATCAGAGCTAGGTAGGTGTGACTGACCATGGTCATCATCAGAGCTAGGAAGGTGTGACTGACCATGGTAATCATCAGAGCTAGGTAGGTGTGACTGACCATGGTCATCATCAGAGCTAGGAAGGTGTGACTGACCATGGTCATCATCAGAGCTAGGAAGGTGTGACTGACCATGGTCATCATCAGAGCTAGGAAGGTGTGACTGACCATGGTCATCATCAGAGCTAGGAAGGTGTGACTGACCAAGGTCATCATCAGAGCTAGGAAGGTGTGACTGACCATGGTCATCATCAGAGCTAGGAAGGTGTGACTGACCATGGTCATCATCAGAGCTAGGAAGGTGTGACTGACCATGGTCATCATCAGAGCTAGGAAGGTGTGACTGACCATGGTCATCATCAGAGCTAGGAAGGTGTGACTGACCATGGTCATCATCAGAGCTAGGAAGGTGTGACTGACCATGGTCATCATCAGAGCTAGGAAGGTGTGACTGACCATGGTCATCATCAGAGCTAGGAAGGTGTGACTGACCATGGTCATCATCAGAGCTAGGAAGGTGTGACTGACCAAGGTCATCATCAGAGCTAGGAAGGTGTGACTGACCAAGGTCATCATCAGAGCTAGGAAGGTGTGACTGACCAAGGTCATCATCAGAGCTAGGAAGGTGTGACTGACCATGGTCATCATCAGAGCTAGGAAGGTGTGACTGACCAAGGTCATCATCAGAGCTAGGAAGGTGTGACTGACCATGGTCATCATCAGAGCTAGGAAGGTGTGACTGACCAAGGTCATCATCAGAGCTAGGAAGGTGTGACTGACCATGGTCATCATCAGAGCTAGGAAGGTGTGACTGACCAAGGTCATCATCAGAGCTAGGAAGGTGTGACTGACCATGGTCATCATCAGAGCTAGGAAGGTGTGACTGACCAAGGTCATCATCAGAGCTAGGAAGGTGTGACTGACCAAGGTCATCATCAGAGCTAGGAAGGTGTGACTGACCATGGTCATCATCAGAGGTAGAAAGGTGTGACTGACCATGGTCATCATCAGAGCTAGGAAGGTGTGACTGACCATGGTCATCATCAGAGCTAGGAAGGTGTGACTGACCATGGTCATCATCAGAGCTAGGAAGGTGTGACTGACCATGGTCATCATCAGACCAAGGAAGGCGTGACTGACCATGGTCATCATCAGAGCTAGGAAGGTGTGACTGACCAAGGTCATCATCAGAGCTAGGTAGGTGTGACTGACCATGGTCATCATCAGAGCTAGGAAGGTGTGACTGACCACGGTCATCATCAGAGCTAGGAAGGTGTGACTGACCACGGTCATCATCAGAGCTAGGAAGGTTTGATTGACCACGGTCATCATCAGAGCTAGGAAGGTGTGACTGACCATGGTCATCATCAGAGCTAGGAAGGTGTGACTGACCATGGTCATCATCAGAGCTAGGAAGGTGTGACTGACCATGGTCATCATCAGAGCTAGGAAGGTGTGACTGACCATGGTCATCATCAGAGCTAGGAAGGTGTGACTGACCATGGTCATCATCAGAGCTAGGAAGGTGTGACTGACCATGGTCATCATCAGAGCTAGGAAGGTGTGACTGACCAAGGTCATCATCAGAGCTAGGTAGGTGTGACTGACCAAGGTCATCATCAGAGCTAGGAAGGTGTGACTGGCCAAGGTCATCATCAGAGCTAGGAAGGTGTGACTGACCACGGTCATCATCAGAGCTAGGAAGGTGTGACTGACCACGGTCATCATCAGAGCTAGGAAGGTGTGACTGACCACGGTCATCATCAGAGCTAGGAAGGTGTGACTGACCACGGTCATCATCAGAGCTAGGAAGGTGTGACTGACCAAGGTCATCATCAGAGCTAGGAAGGTGTGATTGACCACGGTCATCATCAGAGCTAGGAAGGTGTGACTGACCACGGTCATCATCAGAGCTAGGAAGGTGTGACTGACCATGGTCATCATCAGAGCTAGGAAGGCGTGACTGACCATGGTCATCATCAGAGCTAGGAAGGCGTGACTGACCAAGGTCATCATCAGAGCTAGGAAGGCGTGACTGACCATGGTCATCATCAGAGCTAGGAAGGCGTGACTGACCATGGTCATCATCAGAGCTAGGAAGGTGTGACTGACCAAGGTCATCATCAGAGCTAGGAAGGTGTGACTGACCATGGTCATCATCAGAGCTAGGAAGGTGTGACTGACCATGGTCATCATCAGAGCTAGGAAGGTGTGACTGACCAAGGTCATCATCAGAGCTAGGAAGGTGTGACTGACCATGGTCATCATCAGAGCTAGGAAGGTGTGACTGACCAAGGTCATCAGAGCTAGGAAGGTGTGACTGACCATGGTCATCATCAGAGCTAGGAAGGTGTGACTGACCATGGTCATCATCAGAGCTAGGAAGGTGTGACTGACCATGCTCATCATCAGAGCTAGGAAGGTGTGACTGACCATGGTCATCATCAGAGCTAGGAAGGTGTGACTGACCATGCTCATCATCAGAGCTAGGAAGGTGTGACTGACCATGGTCATCATCAGAGCTAGGAAGGTGTGACTGACCAAGGTCATCATCAGAGCTAGGAAGGTGTGACTGACCAAGGTCATCATCAGAGCTAGGAAGGTGTGACTGACCAAGGTCATCATCAGAGCTAGGAAGCAGGGCCGGATTAACCCGAGGTCTAACTGGGCTATAGCCCAGGGGCCTCGGGCATCCAGGGGGCCCTTCAAACTCCTCAGCAGCATTATTGATCGGTCGGGGGCGGGGGCGCCCCCGGCCCGATCAATGCTGCTGAGTACTGTCAGTGCAGTCCTCCGTCCCGGCGCGCTGTAGTCTGCTTACTGAGGATATCTCGCGAGAGTTCATGAACTCTCGCGAGATCTCCTCAGTAAGGAGCTTACAGCGCGCCGGGACGGAGGACTGCACTGACAGGTAAGTGCTTGGGGGGGTCCTCGCGGGGGGAGGGGGCGGCGGACGGCTCACATTGGGGGCCTCGCGGGGAATGGAGGGCCCCTTAGCCCAGGGGCCTCCATTCCCTTAATCCGGCCCTGCTAGGAAGGTGTGACTGACCATGGTCATCATCAGAGCTAGGAAGGTGTGACTGACCAAGGTCATCATCAGAGCTAAGAAGGTGTGACTGACCATGGTCATCATCAGAGCTAGGAAGGTGTGACTGACCAATTGGTCATCATCAGAGCTAGGAAGGTGTGACTGACCATGGTCATCATCAGAGCTAGGAAGGTGTGACTGACCATGGTCATCATCAGAGCTAGGAAGGTGTGACTGACCATGGTCATCATCAGAGCTAGGAAGGTGTGACTGACCATGGTCATCATCAGACTAAGGAAGGCGTGACTGACCATGGTCATCATCAGAGCTAGGAAGGTGTGACTGACCAAGGTCATCATCAGAGCTAGGTAGGTGTGACTGACCATGGTCATCATCAGAGCTAGGAAGGCGTGACTGACCATGGTCATCATCAGACCAAGGAAGGCGTGACTGACCATGGTCATCATCAGAGCTAGGAAGGCGTGACTGACCAAGGTCATCATCAGAGCTATGAAGGTGTGACTGACCATGGTCATCATCAGAGCTAGGAAGGTGTGACTGACCATGGTCATCATCAGAGCTAGGAAGGTGTGACTGACCATGGTCATCATCAGAGCTAGGAAGGTGTGACTGACCATGGTCATCATCAGAGCTAGGAAGGTGTGACTGACCATGGTCATCATCAGAGCTAGGAAGGTGTGACTGACCATGGTCATCATCAGAGCTAGGAAGGTGTGACTGACCATGGTCATCATCAGAGCTAGGAAGGTGTGACTGACCATGGTCATCATCAGACCAAGGAAGGCGTGACTGACTATGGTCATCATCAGAGCTAGGAAGGTGTGACTGACCAAGGTCATCATCAGAGCTAGGTAGGTGTGAATGACCAAGGTCATCATCAGAGCTAGGAAGGTGTGACTGGCCAAGGTCATCATCAGAGTTAGGAAGGTGTGACTGACCATGGTCATCATCAGAGCTAGGAAGGTGTGACTGACCATGGTCATCATCAGAGCTAGGAAGGTGTGACTGACCACGGTCATCATCAGAGCTAGGAAGGTGTGATTGACCACGGTCATCATCAGAGCTAGGAAGGTGTGACTGACCAAGGTCATCATCAGAGCTAGGAAGGTGTGATTGACCACGGTCATCATCAGAGCTAGGAAGGTGTGACTGACCATCGTCATCATCAGAGCAAGGAAGGTGTGACTGACCATGGTCATCATCAAAACTAGGAAGGTGTGACTGACCAAGGTCATCATCAGAGCTAGGAAGGTGTGACTGACCATGGTCATCATCAGAGCTAGGAAGGTGTGACTGACCATGGTCATCATCAGACCAAGGAAGGCGTGACTGACCATGGTCATCATCAGAGCTAGGAAGGCGTGACTGACCAAGGTCATCATCAGAGCTAGGAAGGTGTGACTGACCAAGGTCATCATCAGAGCTAGGAAGGTGTGACTGACCATGGTCATCATCAGAGCTAGGAAGGTGTGACTGACCATGGTCATCATCAGAGGTAGAAAGGTGTGACTGACCATGGTCATCATCAGAGCTAGGAAGGTGTGACTGACCATGGTCATCATCAGAGCTAGGAAGGTGTGACTGACCATGGTCATCATCAGAGCTAAGAAGGTGTGACTGACCATGGTCATCATCAGAGCTAGGAAGGTGTGACTGACCATGGTCATCATCAGACCAAGGAAGGCGTGACTGACCATGGTCATCATCAGAGCTAGGAAGGTGTGACTGACCAAGGTCATCATCAGAGCTAGGTAGGTGTGAATGACCAAGGTCATCATCAGAGCTAGGAAGGTGTGACTGGCCAAGGTCATCATCAGAGTTAGGAAGGTGTGACTGACCATGGTCATCATCAGAGCTAGGAAGGTGTGACTGACCATGGTCATCATCAGAGCTAGGAAGGTATGACTGACCATGGTCATCATCAGACCAAGGAAGGCGTGACTGACCATGGTCATCATCAGAGCTAGGAAGGTGTGACTGACCAAGGTCATCATCAGAGCTAGGTAGGTGTGACTGACCATGGTCATCATCAGAGCTAGGAAGGTGTGACTGACCATGGTCATCATCAGACCAAGGAAGGCGTGACTGACCATGGTCATCATCAGAGCTAGGAAGGTGTGACTGACCAAGGTCATCATCAGAGCTAGGAAGGTGTGACAGACCATGGTCATCATCAGAGCTAGGTAGGTGTGTCTGACCGTGGTCATCATCAGAGCTAGGAAGGTGTGACTGACCATGGTAATCATCAGAGTAAGGAAGGTGTGACTGACCAAGGTCATCATCAGAGCTAGGAAGGTGTGACTGACCATGGTCATCATCAGAGCTAGTAAGTTGTGACTAACCAAGATCATCATCAGAGCTAGCAAGAATGTGACTGACCATGGTCATCATCAGAGCTAGGTAGGGTCTGACCAAGGTCATTATCAGAGCTAGGAAGAGTGACTGGCCATAGTCTTCATGAAAATCAGAAAGGATGTGACTCACAATGGTCATCATCATTGGCCATTTATCAATGAAAAGGTTACTGTGAAAACACCTGATTTATCCCTTGCCTGGTTTTACACTAAGTGAGAAATTGTTTGCACAGAAAGTTAGTATTGGTGGTGGAGGGCTCATTCTGTCTATGTGACGTGTCTTGACGATTATCATCATAATGATGCAGTTTAAGCTCCAGAACGACAAAAGAAAAGGATCATGGGATATCACTCCTTTAGACATTTAAAGTGAAAAGTTAGGACAAAGTATACCCGTCCCTCAATCGTCTTAAGTCCCTATTCCTCATTTCCCAGAATCTGACCTTTTTGCAGTCTGACAATTGAGATTGTCCAGTCACCCATTTCCCAGTATATGTCCTTTTGTGTGATCGAGATTGTCCATCTAATATCTGGACCTTTGAGAGGGATGAGAGCCTCAAAGTCTTTCCTGTTTACTTGGGGGACAAGCAATGTTTTTAGCAAAGTTCACGATATTCAGTACATTACGTTAAACACCAAGGCAGCTTCAATGGGCCTTGGCATAGACCTGATAAGTAGTTTATCAGAGGGAGGTGACCCCATTCCTCAAGAGATATTTAATAAGTTGATAATTTATTAACTGTGGAGAACACTGTGTTCGGTGCCATTCCAAAATCTCACATAGCGCTTCAGCTGGTTGAGGCTTGGTGACTGGGACATATGATTGCCATCATTTTCATGCAACAAATTGTTCAGTGCCCTCTTACACTCTGGCTGGAGGCAATGTCATCCTAGAATGTTCCACTCTTATCAAGCTAGAGATGCCTCACTATAGGATGAAAGCTCTGCGACTATGTGTTTATAGGCCTCTTATGGGATGGGTGGGCTTAACCAATGCCAAGGAAATGCCCAACACCATAACAGAGCCATCAGAATCTTTTATCCTTGGAAATAAGCGCTCTTTTCTGTTGGCGTCTACCACAAATGTTTTCATCTGTTGAGTGATCTGGGTGAAAGACCACCCCTGTATTCTTTGCACCACTTTATTCACGAACCTGCATTTTTTGGTGTATTAAGGGCAAGTTTCTTTTCTAGCATTTGTTAAATATGATTGTTTGTTAAGGCCTCATAAAGCCTTTGTACAGCCATTTATTGTAACTTACATAGAAATATTTGCTAAAAGAGTTAATTCATTTTTCTGCTGATTTGCAGTTTTACAAGATGTAAGCCTATGGCCTTGAGGTTAAGCTGACATAGAAAACACCTGAAGAATGTAACAAGATATGAAAACAATAAGTAGTTTCATATTCAGCCCGTAGTGTGGGAGCTGTGCCCTTGATGTTGGACATAGCATATGAGATAAACCTCCAGCTCCCCTTGAGATAAGAATAATAGGCTCATCTGTCCTTAGAAGGGGAAGAAAGTAAACACCTCAAGAATACGTGAGAAAGTTAATCAGTAGCGCTTCCCATAGGCTAGTGGTATAAACTATTGTATGCTTATGACGTAGGATTCATTTATTCAGTAGGCTATAAAAACTTGTATCTTTGTATCAATAAATCAGAGAATATTCCTTGTATACAGAACTTGATCTGTGTCAATTCTCTACAGCTGATTGAAGCGCTTCCAGATATACTTGACACCACAGGCAAACTTGGGTCAGAATTTTAGATCTAACACATTCAACCACTGTCCCACAATTTATAGAACTGTGCGGTCCCCACATCTGCTAATCTGCAGGACTCGGCCGCTGGCGATCTCCGACTAGTCATAGCCAGAGCCACGCAATCTCTTTAGTCATCTTTATCCATACTTTTGCACTGAGCACTTTACCCCAGCTTTAACACTTAAGGAGGATTTTTGAGAAAAATATGGGCCATAGACTGCAGTATTGTTAGTCATTCAGTACGATGGCCACACTAAACATTCTCAGGGGATTTGAGCTCTCTTCACTTAGGTTCTTGAATTTCTTGCATTTATTGCTGTTGTCTGGTTCTGACTATACACTTGTCTGAAGTTTTGGTTCCTGATTTGTCTGAATGGTTCTTACTTGGCTTCTTCAACTATTCTCCATACCAAGTCTTTCCTGATCCTTACCGGTGAGCCATATTGCTCCAAGGTAAAATAAGTTCCTACATGTGATGCACACAGTAGGTGATAGTCCCAGGTGTAATCTGACCGGTTTTCTCACTTGGGATGTCACACACCGGTCCCCTGGTATCTCCACTCGAGGATCGGCACGCCTGTCCTCATCCTGCTTCTCCCCTTTGTGCATGCTGTTCTTTCAGCAGCAGTCTGCACCTGTGCAACTGCCTCACCTGTGTTACCTTGGCCTATCTGGTCATTGGTCAGTACTCCTTTTTTAAGGCTCCTCCCCTCACCTTTTAGTTCTTCGAGTCGTCACCTGACCTGAAGCAGCTCCCTTCTCCTCGTTGTGATCAACGCCCGCTACCTATCCTGCATGCACCGCTGACCTCCGCTGATCCGTTCCACTCCCTAGTGGTAATAGCTATGGTTCATCGTCTGCTGCATATTCTATATTCCGCTGACCTCTGCCTAGCCACCCCCACCCCTTGAATAGCTCTACCCTGGATTATCGCCTCCTGCTCTCCAGTGTCAACAAGAGACTCATGTGCCCCACCCTTCGTTGGGCCTCATTCCTCTGTCTCAGTTTACCCCTCAAGTTACATCTCTGTTCTGTCTCTCTGGGAACTTCCCTAGAGGGCCGCGACCAAGTCCAAATCTCCTTGCGGGGAACCCTGGTGAATACCTTCCGCTCTGTTAGACTCCGCGCCTCTGGGCGAAGTCTAGCCAATACCAGCTGAGACAGCAGGATCTCACTCATCCTTCGTGGACATCCTGACATGGGTGTCTTGACTCTTGAATCTCTGCAGCTGGTCATCACGTCTTATGTTCCACACATATGAGAAACTTAGACCATGTACAGTAAGGGTGATTGTAACCCAGATGCGACTGATTCATGTCCTGTACTTGTACGTACGCTTGTTTACAGACGTATCGGTGTAAATGCCGACTGATAATGATGACTGACACAGTGTAGTCTTTGATTTAAAAATTACACGAGTGTGTGCCACTAGCTGTCGTAGAACGACTGTATACATCCAAGACATCATAGTAAAACGCATTGTATGTACAATACGCATCAAATCATCTTTCTTTATGGAATTAATGTAAACATGATTATATTTGTAAATAAATGATTATACTGCTAACAGTTGTTATTTTATTTTACACATACATGTGCGTATGCTGCAGTCTGTGCTCTATGTCTATGGCAAGTACTGTGAATGCAGAGCGTACCTCCACGCAGATTCACGTGGAAACGTATCTTGAGATATTCTTAGATTTGAACTAGAGTGGGCTCAGGCTCTGTTCCTCTGAAACCGAACACACCTGAACTTAGGGGATCCGAGTACCGAGCCAAGTCGGCCAAGTACTTTCGCGCTTTTTCGGATTAGAAAACGAGGCAAAACATCATTGTGACGTCGTGGGATCTCGGATCTTGCGAGTTTTGGAATCTATAAATACCGCCCTCCACAGCGATCTAGCGCCAGTTGAGAGAGGGACACAGAAGAGATAGCATAGAGTGTAGAGCAGTTGGGCAGGCAAAGTTAGAGAATTGAAAGAGGAGGGTGGTAGCAGTGTTAAAGAAAGTAATCAATGACATTCAGAAGAGCTCCATAGCTCCAGTGTTAAATCTCATTGCAGAAAAATACAAATAATAGTGCTTACAGGGTTGGTGTAATTCTGCAGTGTTATATAGGTAACACAAAAAGGACAGCTGCGTTGCTAATTGCCATTGCTGAAATACAAATACTAGTACTTGCAGGTTTTTCTTCTGAATTTGCACCAAAAAGAGTACGGTGTTATATACACCCAAAGACAAGAGCTCCATTGCTCCACTGCTAATTGTCGTTGTTGAAATACAAATAGGAGGGCTAGCAGGCTTGTCTGAATTTGCAGGCAAATTCTACTGCGTTATATAAGTAACACATAAAGAGGAGAGCTCCATTGCTAAGAGTCATTCCTGTAATAGAAATTATAGGGCTGGCTGGCTTGGTCTAAATCTGCAGTTACATTTTACCGTACCATAGCTCCCTCAGAAACAGGAGAGGTGGCAGGGTTCAGTGCTGAAACAGAAATTGTAATAATAGGGCTGTCAGTGTTCTTCAAAGTCTCCAATGACATTGTATTGTACCATAGCTCATAGAGAAATAGGAGGGGTGACATTGTTGTTGTCACTCTCCATTCTCAGTCATGATGATACTAATCCCTCTACCTCATGTGCTAAAGCCTATGTTCAAATGCATAGTGGTTTTAAGTCAGAAACAAAAATGTAAATAAAAAGCTTGTATCTTTGTAAAGAAAAAAAGCTCTCTAAAAAAGGTGAAAAATTACTGTAGAAAAACATAAAATTGCCAAGATACCATTCTACTCAAAATATTACCAGGCATATCAGCATCAGGTAGCTCCCTTCTCTTAGCTAGATTTCAGCACCTGCAATTCTACACTGTTATCATATTCACTCTCATCATTGTGTACATCTTCCTCGAATAATACTAATTTATCCCCGCTGGAATCCACCATCACAGAAGTCTGTGTACTTTGATGTAATTGCCAATAATGGCCTTCCTCGTGGAATTTGTAGTTCATTTTATGGCAGAGCTGTCACAATTTTTGGGCAATTCTTTTAAGCAGAGCAAATATCAAAATGTTGTGCTGACTCATCTGCATCGCCACTGGGTGTTTTGGGAAAGCTCATTTTTTTCCAAGAAGCAGTTGCCAGATAAACTGAACGAGGAGACGTCATTACAAGATGTTGTTAGCTCTTGGATCATGGCGAAACAAATTTAGTCCTTGATCTACAATTACAATATATATAGCGGATTTGCTTAATTTAATTTCATCCTTCAATTTATCTAGCTGCTTCTCAAAAAGTATAATTAAGGCAATCACTTGACTCAAGCTAACCGTGTCTGCACTCTCTTCACAGCTGACTGCTTCACTGGACTGAAGTACATTCCCCTCAAATTCTAGTCTTCTTGCAGCTGCTGCATTCTCCTACATGCTAGAAGAAAAGTATACCGACGCACCAGGTAATCATATACCCAGTCTATTATTAATTATATATGTTGTCAATTTGGCTGGGTTGGTGCACCCTACACATGTGAAACTAATAATCGCATATTGGGGTAGAAAGAAAGAAAAACATGTCTTTTAGGGGCACTCATGATTATTTGTTGATATAAAACATACATTTTATTGATTCATTTAAAAACTGTGTTGAAGTCCCAAATTAGTACCATAGTACCACTAGTAGCGAAATAAAACCAAAAATAATAAATTAAATACTCGAGTTTGAAATAAACTGAAAACAAATATAAATTTAAAATTGGCAGAACTAACTGCCTTGCCTCGCTGTGTTGATAATTTGTAAATTTCCCTATTTATACTGTATATGGGTAACTATGATCCTCATGCTGCCCTGTTTAATGATATTATAAACAGATTATCCAGATAAATTAGAAAAATACAATTGTTAGGTACAGGGGGAGTATATATTATCCTGCCTACGTATGCAGGTTGTCATAATTTATAGTACAATTGGGTATTGTATCTTCCAGATTATATTTATTCTTAATGAGATTAGTTACTCGATATATTGGAGTATATAACCAATTGGACATTGATCTTGACCATGTGGAGGTATAACAAGACACTAGTTAGATTATCAAGGTGTCTATTGCATCTTTAATGGGATATTCTGCATGCTAGATTATAATTAGCTATCTTAAAGAATATTGTTTACAGCGTGTCCTATTATCTAATATTTCACATTGGTAGGACTACATTCTCCTTTCCATTCACGGATCATTACAATGCTGCTATCAAATTATCTGCTAGTAGCTGATCTTAATCAGATTTCCTATTAGAGACCTATACCTGGATCCCTATTATCTGGTTCCCATATATAAGGTCTGAGTAATGAACCCTATTGCCTATGCATATGTCTTATAAACTCCCGTTAAATTAATAAATCTCCCAAACCCTGTTCTTATAGCAGCAGCATGGATCACAATTTTAAACAACACTGCGAGGCGAACGCCGACGCGCGTTTCGCTTACTCGATTTGCCTGGTCAAAGCGAGTAAGCGAAACGCGCGTCGGCGTTCGCCTCGCTGTGTTGTTTAATTGGTGATCTATGCTGCTGTTATAGGAATAGGGTTTGGGAGCAAGGTTTATCAATATAATCAGGAGTTTATAGACCTATGTATAGGCAATAGGGGCCAATTACACAGACTATTATATAGGAACCCAGATAATAGGGATCCTATTATAGGTCTCTATTAGGAATTTCCGATTAAGATCAACAGCTACTAATAGGTGTCTTGATAGCAGCACTGTATGAATCCGTGAATGGAAAGGAGATTATAGTCCTATGAAATTTAAAACACCAGATAACAGGACACGCTGTAATCAACATTCTCTGTGCCAGCTAAATATAATCTAGCACGCAGAACATCCTATAAAAGATGCAAAAGGCATCTAGATAGCCTAACTAGTGTCTTGTCACAACTCCACATGGTTAAGATCAATGTATAATTGGTTATATACTCCAATATACTGAGCAATTAATCTCATTGAGAATAAATATAACTTGGAAGACACAATATCCAATTATACTATAAATTATGATAACCCGCATACATAGGCAGGATAATATACATTCCCCTTGTACCTAACAATTGTATTCCCCTAATTTATCCGGATAATCTGTTTATAATGCCAGATAACAGGGCAGCATGAGGATCATAATTACCCATATACAGTACAATTAGGGAAATTTACAAACCATCAACACAGCGAGGCTAGGCAGTTAGTTCTGCCAATTTTAAATTTATATTTGCTTTCAGTTTATGTCAATCTCGAGTATTTCATATTGATATTATTTTTTGGTTTTATTTCGCTACTAGTGGTACTATGGTACTAATCTGGGACTTCAACACAGTTTTAAAATGAACTAATAAAATGTATGTTTTATATCAATAAATAATCATGAGTGCCCCTAATAGACATGTTTCCCATCCCTTATATACTTCCATATGCGACTACTTCTGAAAAATATGATGTACCTGGGTACATGCTGCTGCTGTTCCTGCTGGTGAAGGCGAATGACCAACCCAGTGGGCTGTCACAGTCATATAATGTTTAGTTTGCCCAGTTCCGCTTGTCCCCATATCTGTGGTTAAGTGTACAGTGGGTAGAATGGCATTTTGTATCCCAATAATTACATTTTTATGAACCTTTTGGTAGAAGTGAGGAATTGCTTTTCTAGTAAAATGGTGTTGAGATGGAATTTGGTAACGGGGACAGAAGACCTCAAGTAACTGTCTAAAACCAACTGCATTAATAGTGGATATTGGACGCAGATCTAATACTAGCATAGTCGCCATGGTGTCTGTGATCCGCTTTGCGACTGGGTGACAGGTTTCATACTTGCTTCCTCTTGCAAACGATTGTTTAACAGTCAATTGTTGCTTCTGGGGATATTGATGATGAAGGTATTGGGGGTGTAGATTGTAGGTGCTGGGATCTAGATGAGAGAAGGGAGGCAGATGATACTGGACTGCTTGTTGTTATTTTTTTAGCATAAGTTTCTGATTTTCCCAAGAGCTTTCCATGAACTCTCTTCAAATGCCGTAACATGGATGAGGATCCTAGATGGTTAAGGTCCCTACCTCTACTGACTGTAGCTTTACAATGCTACAAATTGCTAGACAACTGTTGTCAGGATTTGTGTAAAAATAATTCCACACATAAGAGGTGGATGTTTTGGTCTTATGCCCAGGCATGACAATGGCCTTTTTCTTATCACTGGCAAGAACTGCTGCAGTCTTAGTTTGAAAGTGTATGAAAATAATATTGTGACCTGTGAGGTGGTCAAAATAGACGACAAATGACTTTAAATTAGGGTTATTGAGATTAATAATAATGTAGGATAAAAAAAAGAGCAAAATTATGTGATTTTAGCATATTTTAGCAATTTGTCTAAAAAAATACAGATCCAAAACCAAAACACACAAGGATGATTTTGCCAAAACCAAAACACGAAGCTAATCCTGATCCAAAACCAAAACCACTTCACGGGGGTCAGTGAGCATCTCTAATTTGAACACGGTTGTAACTACGCACAAGTTCCGGGCTCTTATTAAACACTCAACTTATGTGCAAGTTGTGGTCAGACATCAATCGGGCATCTATAGTTTAAGAATGTCTGGTCTTTGGTCCGCACCTCTCCAAGGAAGCTTGCTCAATTCAGCATGTGAATGACTTCTCCCTACTCTCCATAAGAAAATATTCTCCTCCCGAAATCTATCTGTTCCTCCTTTCTTGAACTCTGGATTAGCAAGTTGTTGATTCCAGTTTTTCTTGTCTGTTACTTCTTCCCTCTGAGTCATTCCCTAACACTCTCCGAATGTTGGCTCTAGATGTAAGGCCACTTTCCCAAGGCGTAATATTTGTAATACTCCTGAATTGTCTGATTCTGATGGTAATTTACATTCTGAGTCACATTACATTGTACATTATTCACAGATCCATCGAGCCTGTCCTGGTGTTGAATTCACAATGCTAATATTGATTGGAGGAGGGCTGAGTAGCCAATGTAGGACTTCTTTTGTGGTACTGTTTAGTGGCATCTAGTGTCATTGAGAGTACCATCGGTCCTCCTTTCCACCCAGTACTAAGCTTATAAAGGGAACAGTATATCGTCTTCCAGAGCCAAAAGCCATGAAGCAATATATTTAGGGGTTTTCTCAGGTCTTCTACCAAAATGATCTCTTATCATTGATCTGTCTGTGGTTAGACTCACATAAATAAAAGTAAGATCTTACCTTAGTATTATATTTATATCATAAATATCATAAATATATAATTTAACTAGGTAGTTATACGCTTTGGCCTTTGCATTAGCCCATTCACCTGTCCAATGATCAGCTTTGAAGAGAAAACGTCTGATATGGTCACTGTCAAAACATACGAGACTGCGGGCAGGACTGACGAGTTGTGGCTGGAAATGAACTTTTATTAGAGATTGACCTTCACTTAGAAGCTAGTCAGTTCCCTCCCGTTCACCCCTCACAAGTAATATATTATAAACCGGAGTTCGACAAAGAATCTAGGAGACTGTCGTCAAATTTAGGAGCCAAGCAAATAATTTTATTATTATTATTACCATTCATTTATATAGCGCCACTAATTCCGCAGCGCTGTACAGAGAACTCACTCACATCAGTCCCTGCCCCATTGGGGCTTACAGTCTAAATTCCCTAATACACACACACACGCGTCAGTTTGTCAGCAGCCAATTAACCTACCAGTTTGCTTTTGGAGTGTGGGAGGAAACCGGAGCACCCGGAGGAAACCAACGCAAACACGGGGAGAACATACAAACTCCACACAGATAAGGCCATGGTCGGGAATTAAACTCATGACCCCAGTGCTGTGAGGCAGAATGTGTTTGATGCAATGTGTGAAGTATGAATTAGCTAGAGGTATGACATTGAGACAACAATAATCTATGCCCTTATTTTACCAGCATGTGGTATTGTCACTCACCGGACCGCGAGTGCCTCTTCCCGGACATTTAGGAACCGTGGTCGTCCACCATCCTGAGGGTCTGCGCATGCGCAGCCCTTTTCTATACTTCAGTGTATATCCCTTTAACTCAATTGGCAGATCAGGCAACACTCCCTATATTAAGCACCTGTGGTCAACACCACGTTGCCTGATCTTGGAGTCTCATTCCCCATGAGTCTCTGAAGGTGTTCCTGTATCCCTCGTGTATTCAGCGCTGCTGATTCCTGTGGTTTCCAAACCACTTCTATCCCTGTGGTTTCCAAACCACTTCTACTACTGTGGTTCCCATACCACTTCTACCATCAACTGTATCATCGTGACTGTTTGCTGATTCCTATCCGCTGCCTCCGTGCACTACAGTCTTCTAAACCACTTCAACGCTATTATATATCATTGTGACTGTTTGCTGATTCCTATCCGCTGCCTCCGTGCACTACAGTCTTCTAAACCACTTCAACGCTATTGTATATCATTGTGACTGTTTGCTCATTGTTATCCGCTGCCTCCGTACACTCCAGCTTTTACTTCACTTCCACTCACCTGCTCCTCATCAAGTCTGTTTGCTGATTCCTATCCGCTGCCTCCGTGCACTACAGTCTCCTGCTTGCAACTCGCCTGTGTTCATCATCGTGACTGCTAGCTGATTCCTATCCGCTGCCTCCGTGCACTACAGTCTCCTGCTTGCAACTCGCCTGTGTTCATCATCGTGACTGTTGGCTGATTCCTATCCGCTGCCCTGTGCACTGCAGACTCATCTCAGCTCTTCTGTGTTTTCCTCGAGACTGCTGCTTTCATTGCCATCTGCTACACTTCGTGATCAACAGCTCCTGGTCTGCTCTGCTCTGCTCTCCTGTGTCCCATCGCTGTTGGTACCTTTGGTTGCTACTGGTTACCTCCGTGTGCCCGCAGAGTCCTGCTGCTGTGGTCAGCGCTATCGTCCATCTCCTGCTGATCCGCTCTCCACGCCTTCACGTGTTCCACTGGTCTCTACCCTCCTGTCAGCATTGGATTTGTATCTCATCTACTACCCTCTGCTGGATCATCTCCATTCTCCTGGGTCCTCTATGAGTCCAGTTCCACGTGTTGCTGATTCCTGTGGATTCGTGTCCCTGTTGGTCTACTCACCTGTGCGCTGCACCTACTAGACCGCTGCCTCACCTATCCAGGGACTTCCCATCCAGTCGGCCTCCTGCCGCTCAGGTACCGCTGCACTCCTATCTGACTGCCTACTTCTGAACCACGGTATGCATACTTCTCATTGACTGTGCTGTGTATTGCATATCTTTCTGGACTGTGTTTGGTTCTCTCTGGAGTCTGCTATCCGCTGAGTCTATTGCCATCATTGACTGTGTTATCTTGTGCTGGACTACTTCAAGAGACTTTCTAGATTGCAGACCTGCTCAGTCATTTATATATATATATATTGTGCATATTACTGTGGATCGTGTATAAGGTGCCTGTGTATATCCTGTGTTGCAGTCTCTCCCCGTGCACCTCCTCACATATATATTCAGTGGTACAACTTGCTGATGTCAGACCACTGATCCCTGTTTCCGGTATCACCTGTTCCATTATCCTCTCACATAGCAGTGGTACAACTTGCTACCGCAGACCACTGACTACCCGGATACCTCCACTTGGATTCCATTCCTTCACTCAGACAGCGGTACAACTTGCTATCCGCAGACCGCTGACTCTCATCACCTCCTTGTTTCTGTTGGACATTCCTCCTCACTATAGCAGTGGTACAACTTGCTATCGCAGACCACTGACTACCTTCATGTGCCCTTGTCCATACAGTTCCTTGTGTATTATTACCTCCTTATTACCAGTGTTGCTAGTCATAGACTTTCCTGAGCATCTCATCAGCCATCATTTCATGTTCCGTGATCACCCAGCTACCAGAGTACCCTATTACCATCTACATTGCTCTGGTAAGCCTACCATCTGGTGATTCCTGGGTAAAGACTCCTAGTGCCCGTGACAGTAAGATCAGGCCATGACAGACCCAGATGCGGAACCTACCGCCAAAGAGATGCTGCAACATCTGGTTAGCCGTGTGGAGCAACAGGATGCCCGCCAACAGCTGTTACTTCAGTGTTATCAGTCATTAACCTCCCAAGGAACATCTGGACAGACTGTGACAGCTACTACTGAGGCTCCTGTGCTTTCCTCCGTTTCCCCATTGCCATCCCAGGTGTCTACAGCTTCCACGCTTCACCTGCCTACTCCGTCAAAGTACGATGGAGACCCCAAAACTTGTAGGGGTTTCCTTAACCAATGTTCAGTCCATTTTGAGCTCCAACCTCAAAATTTTTCTACCCATCGTTCCAGAGTGGCCTATCTTATCTCTTTGTTTTCAGGACAAGCCCTGGCTTGGGCCTCCCCTCTGTGGGAAAGAAACGATCCAATATTACAAGATAGTGCCAAATTTATTTCTACATTCCGAAGTGTGTTCGATGAACCAGGTCGTGTGACCTCCGCTGCTTCCAGCATCCTCCGTCTGCGACAAGGATCTCATACAGTAGGCCAGTACGTCATTCAATTTAGGATCTTAGCCTCTGAACTTCAGTGGAACACTGAAGCCCTAGTTGCCGCCTTCTGGCAGGGGCTCTCCGATAAAATTAAAGATGCACTGACTACTCAGGAGCTTCCTTCGTCACTTGAAGATTTGATCTTGTCAGGCGCCGTCCGCACGGCCGCCTGACTGTCTGATCGCGCGTCTGGTTGCTAGGCAACCAGACGCGTCACTTCCGGATTCCCCCTGCCATCCATCCCCTAGCAGTATGACGCGCCCCGTTGCTAGGCAACGGGACGCTATGTGATTCCCGGCGGCAGGCATGACAGCGCTGCAGCGCTGATGCTGATTGGATCCCCACATTATTTAAACCTCTTCCTGTCCTCTAATCAGTGCCAGAGTATCAGGTCTTCCTGCCTCCAGCGTTTGTGTGTACCAGTTGCTATATTGTTCCTGACATTCCTCGTGCTGCTTGTGACCCTTTTGACCCGGACCGTTTGACCACCCCTATCTGGATTCTGCCTTTGTACTGCGCTCCCTGAAGGTTACCGACTCGGCTTGCCTCACCATTCTTCTGGATTTCCCTTTTGTACCTCCTCTACCTGAACGTTGCTGAACCGGCCTGTCTGACACCCCCTTGTATCTCGCTGTGGACTCTAGGAAGGACCGCGACCTGCGTGTCCCTGCAGCGGAGTCCATACTTCCTTGCGGGGGTTCCTGGTGAATACCAGGGGCACGTTAGACTCCGCGCCTTCCTCTGAGTTGCGCCAACAACAGCAGGTACCTTCTACCAGTCATACACCCACTATCAGTCGTGACAGTATACTCTGGCCATGACAACGGAGGGGTCTGGTGAACCGTCTGCTCGTGACCTACTCCTGCATTTGGCTCAACGAGTGGAGCAACAAGAAGCAGCCCAAGCGCATCTTCTACAATGTGTCCAAGGGATTGCTACCCGCTTCGATACATTTCAGAATGCTGCACCCGCTACACCAGCCATAACCTCTGCGGCATCCACAGCATCCAGTGTGGTTACGGTCTCTACAGCGGCCTCCGGTGTACGCATCCCGACACCCGAAAAGTTTGACGGTGATCCCAAGAAGTGCAGGGGCTTTCTGAACCAATGTGCCATCCAATTTGAGTGCAACCCAGGGGCCTTTTCTTCAGAACGCACCAAAGTAGCTTTTCTCATCTCCCTCCTCAGTGGTCAAGCCCTTGCCTGGGCCTCACCTTTATGGGAACAAGGGGGTCCACTTCTTAATAACTCCAACTCTTTCATTGAAGCTTTCAGGAAAGTCTTCGATGATCCCGGAAGAGTTGCTTCTGCAGCTACCAGCTTGTTAAACCTCCGCCAAGGTGACCTGTCCGTGGGGCAATACGCAGTTCAATTTCGAACCCTGGCTTCCGAGTTAAAATGGAATAACGAAGCACTGGTGGCAACCTTTTGGCAAGGTCTGGTGGACCGGATTAAGGATGAGTTAATTTCCAGAGAACTCCCGGCTGAGTTAGATTCTCTCATCTCCATGTGCATCAAGGTGGATTTGCGCTACCAAGAGCGCACGCAGGAACGCTCTCCTGGCAAACGGTTCATACCACGGCTAGCACCCCAGTTCCAAAATCCCATCCTGCCAGTGGACGAACCAATGCAAGTAGGACGCTCTAAATTATCCCTTGAAGAGAGGGAGAGACGCTTCAAACAACGCCTGTGTCTGTATTGTGGAGATCCGGGACACCTGCTAAGAGTTTGTCCCAAGAAACCGGGAAACTCTTCCTCCTAAACGGTGGCGGGGAGGCCGTTTTAGGAGAATCCACAGTTGCTCCCTATTCTAAAGAAAATTCCCCAGAATTTCAGATGGCTGTCATCCTGAGCACCCCCAAGGGTACCTTTTCCACCACGGCCTTTGTGGACTCCGGCTCCTCCGGGAACTTCATTTCGGCGGATCTAGCTTCGCAGCTCCAAATACCTCTGAACCCATTGCCCCAACCGTTATCTCTGACGGCAGTCGACGGAAGTCGTGTCACTCACGGCTCCATCTCCTCCGTGACTTCTCCTGTTCGGTTGAGGGTAGGAGTACTTCATAGCGAAATGATCCAACTTTTGGTGTTGCCGAGGTCCATTAATCCCCTCATCTTGGGGCTACCATGGCTGAGAAAACATTCTCCTCAGATGGATTGGGACCACGCTCAAGTTATGTCGTGGGGTGTAGGATGTCGCTTTGAATGTCTTTCTAGAGTCTTGCCTCCAAAATGTCAAGTAATGGCTCATTCCGAGCTAACCCACCTTCCTGAGGCCTATATGGAATTCCAAGATGTATTCAGTAAAGTGGAAGCGGAGATCTTGCCTCCTCATCGTCCCTGGGATTGCGCTATTGTTTTATCTCCTGACCAACCCATCCCCAAAGGGCGGACCTACCCTTTATCTCGTCCAGAGACGTCAGCCATGTCTCAATATATTTCAGAAAACCTGAAACGGGGATTTATCCGCAAATCTACTTCCCCAGCGGGTGCAGGGTTTTTTTTTGTTAAGAAGAAGGATGGGTCTCTTCGGCCTTGTATTGATTATCGTCCTCTCAACCGCATCACTGTCAAAAATCGATATCCACTACCTCTCATCTCCGACCTCTTTGACAAACTCAGTGGATCTCAAATCTTTTCCAAACTAGATCTCCGTGGGGCCTATAATTTAATTCGCATCAAAGAAGGAGACGAATGGAAAACGGCCTTTAACACCAGAGATGGACATTTCGAGTACCTGGTGATGCCCTTCGGCCTCTGCAACGCCCCAGCCATCTTCCAAACCTTCGTTAACGATATCTTTCATGACCTGTTATACACTTCTGTGGTAGTGTATTTAGACGATATATTAATATTTTCTAAAGATCTGAAGACTCATCGGGAACAAGTAAAGGAGGTCTTACGTAGACTTCGGAAACATCACCTCTACTGCAAGCTGGAAAAATGTGTGTTTGAGATTAGTCAGGTACCTTTTCTTGGTTTCATCGTGTCGGGTCAAGGTCTTTGTATGGATCCCACCAAGGTGTCAGCTATTCTGGACTGGCCTCAGCCACAAGGCCTTAAAGCTATTCAAAGGTTCATCGGCTTTGCAAACTATTATCGCCAATTTATTCAGGGATTCTCCACCATTATAGCCCCCATTACAGCGTTAACCAGGAAGACTGCCAACCCCAGGGTTTGGTCTTCGGAGGCCATGTCTGCCTTCATAACGTTAAAGAAAGCATTCTCTTCAGCCCCAGTTCTGTCCCAGCCAGATCAAGAACGACCTTTTTTCTTAGAGGTAGATGCATCCTCAGTAGGCATTGGGGCGGTGCTTTTTCAAGAGTCTCCGGCTGGCTCACACAACCCGTGTGGGTTTTTCTCCAGACGATTTCTTCCAAGCGAATGTAATTATGGAATAGGGGACAAGGAGTTACTGGCCATCAAGGCGGCTCTGGAGGAGTGGCGACATCTGTTGGAGGGGGCTATATTTCCTGTCACTGTGTTTACCGACCATCGGAACCTAGTGTTCATTCAAGAGGCTCGCTGCCTTAATCCTCGGCAAGCCCGCTGGGCATCCTTCTTTGCTCGATTTAACATGAAGCTCACATTCTGCCCGGGAGCCAAGAATGGACGTGCCGATGCATTATCTCGCTCATTTGACGATTCCGATCGTTTAAGACCGTTGGTTCCTCAGCATATTATTGATCCTTCTAATATCGTAGCCCTTACTAGGACCAAAACGTCCTCTCCTCCTCCAGGCCGGTCATTCGTGGAACCCCATCTCCGGTTCAAGACCCTGCAGTGGGCTCATTCATCCCGCATTGCCGGCCATGCTGGAATAAAGAAGACAACATCGCTGCTTTGCCGACGCTTCTGGTGGCCTAATGTACGTGCCGATGTTGAGAGATTTATTGCTTCCTGCACTACTTGTGCTCAACACAAAACTTGTAGAAGAGTCCCGGCAGGCCTTCTTCGTCCACTCCCTATCCCCGATGCTCCTTGGGAAAGTGTGGCCATGGATTTTATCACAGACCTACCCCTCAGTGCAGGGTTTACCACTATCTGGGTGGTTATTGATCGATTTTCGAAGATGGCACATTTTATTCCTCTAACTGGACTGCCCACGGCCAGTCGGCTGGCAGATATCTTTATCAAGGAGATATTCAGACTACATGGTTGCCCGAAGGAGATCATTTCGGACCGCGGAGTCCAATTCACATCCCAGTTTTGGAGAACCTTTTGTAAGAGATTAAACATAGAATTGAAATTCTCTTCGGGATACCATCCGCAAACCAACGGACAGACGGAGCGAATCAATCAGGATCTCGAGACATTCCTCCGCTGTTTTACCTCCGACAACCAGAATAAATGGTCTCAATTCCTTCCTTGGGCGGAGTTCTCCCATAATCAACACATTCATGAGTCTACCGGATTCTCTCCGTTCTTTATTGTATACGGAAGTCACCCTGTGTTTCCGGATCCTTTTCCAGTGTCCTCTTCACCGGTTCCAGCCGTAGATACTCTTTATCGGGAATTTTCTCTCATTTGGGCTAAGACTAAGACGGCTTTACTCAAGGCTACTCAGCATCACAAAATCTTTGCAGATCGTCATCGGAGGGCCACTCCTCTCTTAAAGGTGGGAGACCAAGTATGGCTATCCACCCGGGACCTAAGACTAAAGGTTCCTTCTATGAAGATGGCTCCTCGATTTATTGGCCCGTACACCATCATGCAAGTCATTAATCCTGTATGCTTCAAATTGAAACTTCCTCCTTCTCTGAGATGTCATAATACTTTTCATGTCTCATTACTACGACCACTGGTACTCAATAAATTCTATCGACCTCCCGGTCGTCCCCCACCAATACAAACCTCTTCTGGAACTGAATTCGAAGTCAGTCGGATCTTGGCCTCTCGCATTCTTCGTGGCAAACAGCAATTTCTGGTCCATTGGAAAGGATTTGGCCCAGAGGAGAGATCATGGGTGGACAAGCAGGACCTTCACGCTCCTAGAATTCTCAAAAAGTTCCTTCAAACAGGAGGAGGAAGAGGAGGGTATACTGTCAGGCGCCGTCCGCACGGCCGCCTGACTGTCTGATCGCGCGTCTGGTTGCTAGGCAACCAGACGCGTCACTTCCGGATTCCCCCTGCCATCCATCCCCTAGCAGTATGACGCGCCCCGTTGCTAGGCAACGGGACGCTATGTGATTCCCGGCGGCAGGCATGACAGCGCTGCAGCGCTGATGCTGATTGGATCCCCACATTATTTAAACCTCTTCCTGTCCTCTAATCAGTGCCAGAGTATCAGGTCTTCCTGCCTCCAGCGTTTGTGTGTACCAGTTGCTATATTGTTCCTGACATTCCTCGTGCTGCTTGTGACCCTTTTGACCCGGACCGTTTGACCACCCCTATCTGGATTCTGCCTTTGTACTGCGCTCCCTGAAGGTTACCGACTCGGCTTGCCTCACCATTCTTCTGGATTTCCCTTTTGTACCTCCTCTACCTGAACGTTGCTGAACCGGCCTGTCTGACACCCCCTTGTATCTCGCTGTGGACTCTAGGAAGGACCGCGACCTGCGTGTCCCTGCAGCGGAGTCCATACTTCCTTGCGGGGGTTCCTGGTGAATACCAGGGGCACGTTAGACTCCGCGCCTTCCTCTGAGTTGCGCCAACAACAGCAGGTACCTTCTACCAGTCATACACCCACTATCAGTCGTGACAGATCTCTCTATGCCATCGTGTTGATATGAGATTTCGTGAAAGAGAGGCTGAGAAAACGACTTCTGCTAAAGCACCTCTTCGTTCTAACCCTCAATTTCGTCCAGTGTCACCCGCTGTGATTCCCATGGAGATGGAACGTTCCAAGTTATCTTCTGAGGAGAGGAAACGAAGAGTCAAGAATAGACTCTGCATCTATTGTGCTGATTCCACTCATGTCCTCAGCTCCTGCCCTAAGAGATCGGGAAATGCCAGGCCCTAACTAGTTCTGGAGAGGTGAAGTTAGGGTCCCTGGAGTCCTCTCCATCTTCTATGAAATCTAAAGTCTGCGCTTTTGATGTGACAATTTCCTTTGCTACCAAAACCTTTGAGTCACAGGCATTGATTGATTCCGGAGCAGCAGGAAATTTTATTTCCAAATCATTAGTAAATCAATGGTCTCTACCAGTGATTACCTTAAAAACACCCATTACTGTGACGGCTATCGATGGATCACGTCTCATCAACGGTCTCATCACCCAGAGTACGTCTCCAGTAACCCTTCAGATTGGTGCCCTGCATCATGAAGAAATATCGTTTTTAATTCTTCCTGTTACGACAAGTCCGATTGTCTTAGGCCTTCCATGGCTTCAGTGTCACTCTCCCCAGATTGACTGGCGCACCCCTCAAGTCACGTCTTGGGGGTCTGAATGTCACCATCATTGCCTTTCCCAAGTCATTCCTCTCAAGGTACAGCAATCTTCCATCTCATCTATTTCACCGGGACTCCCTCCTCAATATGCTTCGTTTACCGATGTTTTTGATAAAGCTCAGTCTGAACGTCTTCCTCCTCATCGTTCTTGGGATTGTCCGATTGACCTTCTTCCTGGCAAGACTCCTCCCAGGGGCCGGGTCTATCCACTTTCGTTACCTGAAACTCAAGCTACATCTGAGTATATACAGGAGAACCTCCAGCGTGGGTTCATTCGACCTTCCACCTCGCCCGCTGGAGCTGGGTTCTTCTTTGTCAAAAAGAAGGATGGATCATTACGCCCTTGTATTGATTTTCGTGGACTCAATGCCATTACTATCAAGAATCGGTATCCCATTCCGCTGATCACTGAGCTATTTGATCGCATCAAGGGAGCCCGTATCTTTACTAAGTTGGATCTTCGTGGTGCCTACAATTTAATCAGAATCCGTTCCGGTGACGAATGGAAGACAGCGTTTAACACCAGAGACGGGCATTACGAATATCTGGTAATGCCTTTCGGGCTGTGTAATGCCCCCGCTGTTTTTCAAGGCTTCATCAACGAGATTTTTCGGGACTTATTATATGTATGTGTCGTCGTCTACCTGGACGACATATTGATTTTTTCACAGGACCTGCCTTCTCACCACCAACATGTGGCAGAAGTCCTCTCCAGGCTACGGAAAAATTCATTGTTCTGTAAATTAGAAAAATGTTCATTCGAATTACCCCAGATTCCATTCTTGGGGTATATAGTTTCTGGAGTTGGCCTGAAGATGGATCCAGACAAGGTGAATGCTGTACTACATTGGCCCCAGCCAACTACTCTTCGTGCTATCCAGCGTTTTTTAGGTTTTGCCAATTACTATAGACGCTTCATTCAAGACTTTTCTTCCATTGCATCTCCTATTGTGGCCCTGACTCGAAAAGGGGCTAATCCTAAGCAATGGTCAACTGAGGCTCTTCAAGCCTTTCAAACATTAAAAGAGTCCTTCTCTTCGGCTCCAATCCTTCGACAGCCTGATGTGACACTCCCCTTCTTTCTAGAAGTAGATGCCTCTAATGTGGGCTTAGGAGCTATTCTCTCCCAACGCTCGGAACAGCAAAAATTCCATCCTTGTGCCTTCTATTCTCGGGGTCTCCTACCCGCAGAGAAGAATTATACCATCGGGGACAAGGAATTACTGGCTATCAAAGCCGCATTAGAGGAATGGAGATACTTATTGGAGGGAGCTCGCCATCCGGTGACGATCTTCACGGATCATAAGAACTTGTCATATCTCCAGTCTGCCCAATGCTTGAACCCTCATCAAGCAAGATGGTCTCTTTTCTTTTCCCGTTTTGAATTAATAATTACCTTCAAACCAGCTGCCAAGAACAAAAAAGCTGATGCTTTATCTAGAGCCTTTGTTACGTCCTCTGATATAGAAGAGGTTTCCAACCATACCATTCTAGACCCCAAATGTATCTCACTGGCCGCTTCATCCACCAGAACGCTACCATTTGGGAAGACCCTCGTGCCTCCTATTCTAAGGAGGAAAATCCTTTCGTGGTTCCATGCCTCTCGTTTTTCTGGACACGCCGGTGAACACAAGACCTTTGAGATCCTCTCTCGAAGTTACTGGTGGCCTTCAATGAGGAGAGACGTCAAAGAGTTCATTGCTTCCTGTGAATTATGTTCGCAATTCAAATCCTCCCGCAGAACTCCAGCAGGGTTGCTGCGACCACTACCCATTCCGTCCAAACCATGGACCCATATTAGTATGGATTTCGTTACTGACTTACCACCTAGTAAGAATCATAACACTATTTGGGTGGTAGTGGACAGATTTTCGAAGATGGCTCATTTCATCCCTCTGTCTGGTTTGCCTTCCTCGTCTATCCTGGCTGAACATTTCATTAAAGAGATCTTCCGTATCCATGGATGTCCGTCTGAGATTGTGTCTGATAGAGGAGTACAATTCGTTTCCAGATTCTGGCGAGCCCTTTGTAAAACCTTGGGCATACGATTAGCACTCTCATCTTCTTACCATCCGCAATCCAATGGACAAACCGAACGTGTCAATCAAGATCTTGAGACTTTTATAAGAATGTTTTCATCAGCCAATCAAGACAACTGGGTAGAGCTGCTCCCTTGGGCTGAGTTCGCCCATAACAACATGTACCATGAGTCATCATCCAAAACTCCATTTTTTGTGGTCTACGGTCACCATCCGTCTTTTCCGGAATTTCCTGCCCTCCCGCCCACCCAAGTTCCTGGGGTGGAAACTGTTTGTCAGACCTTTAAAAATATCTGGTCTCAGGTCAAAACCTGTTTAAAGAAGACATCTGTCAAATATAAATCTTTCGCTGATAAGAAGAGGCGGGCTATTCCACCACTAAAAATTGGAGATCGTGTCTGGTTATCCACAAAAAATATTCGTTTGAAGGTTCCATCCATGAAATTCGCCCCTCGTTTTATTGGTCCATATAGGATCATTCAAGTAATCAATCCAGTATGTGTGAAACTTCTTCTTCCTAAGAATCTTCGGATTTCTAATGCCTTCCATGTATCCTTGCTCAAACCTCTTATTATCAACCGTTTCTCAACTCCTCCCTCAGCTCCGCAGCCAGTTCAAGTCCATCAGGAGGAGGATTTCGAGATTACTGAGGTACTAGACGCAAAAATTTCGCGAGGAGGTCTCCATTTCCTCGTTCATTGGAAGGGCTTTGGTCCTGAGGAGCGCTCTTGGATCAAAGCTGAAGATCTTAATGCTCCTGCCCTTTTGAAGAAGTTTTACTCCAAAAATCCGGACAAGCCCGGTTCCAGGCGTTCTGTGCCCACCTTTAAAAGGGGGGGTACTGTCACTCACCGGACCGTGAGTGCCTCTTCCCGGACATTTAGGAACCGTGGTCGTCCACCATCCTGAGGGTCTGCGCATGCGCAGCCCTTTTCTATACTTCAGTGTATATCCCTTTAACTCAATTGGCAGATCAGGCAACACTCCCTATATTAAGCACCTGTGGTCAACACCACGTTGCCTGATCTTGGAGTCTCATTCCCCATGAGTCTCTGAAGGTGTTCCTGTGTTCCTCGTGTATTCAGCACTGCTGATTCCTGTGGTTTCCAAACCACTTCTATCCCTGTGGTTTCCAAACCACTTCTACTACTGTGGTTCCCATACCACTTCTACCATCAACTGTATCATCGTGACTGTTTGCTGATTCCTATCCGCTGCCTCCGTGCACTACAGTCTTCTAAACCACTTCAACGCTATTATATATCATTGTGACTGTTTGCTGATTCCTATCCGCTGCCTCCGTGCACTACAGTCTTCTAAACCACTTCAACGCTATTGTATATCATTGTGACTGTTTGCTCATTGTTATCCGCTGCCTCCGTGCACTCCAGCTTTTACTTCACTTCCACTCACCTGCTCCTCATCAAGTCTGTTTGCTGATTCCTATCCGCTGCCTCCGTGCACTACAGTCTCCTGCTTGCAACTCGCCTGTGTTCATCATCGTGACTGCTAGGTGATTCCTATCCGCTGCCTCCGTGCACTACAGTCTCCTGCTTGCAACTCGCCTGTGTTCATCATCGTGACTGTTGGCTGATTCCTATCCGCTGCCCTGTGCACTGCAGACTCATCTCAGCTCTTCTGTGTTTTCCTCGAGACTGCTGCTTTCATTGCCATCTGCTACACTTCGTGATCAACAGCTACTGGTCTGCTCTGCTCTGCTCTCCTGTGTCCCATCGCTGTTGGTACCTTTGGTTGCTACTGGTTACCTCCGTGTGCCCGCAGAGTCCTGCTGCTGTGGTCAGCGCTATCGTCCATCTCCTGCTGATCCGCTCTCCACGCCTTCACGTGTTCCACTGGTCTCTACCCTCCTGTCAGCATTGGATTTGTATCTCATCTACTACCCTCTGCTGGATCATCTCCATTCTCCTGGGTCCTCTATGAGTCCAGTTCCACGTGTTGCTGATTCCTGTGGATTCGTGTCCCTGTTGGTCTACTCACCTGTGCGCTGCACCTACTAGACCGCTGCCTCACCTATCCAGGGACTTCCCATCCAGTCGGCCTCCTGCCGCTCAGGTACCGCTGCACTCCTATCTGACTGCCTACTTCTGAACCACGGTATGCATACTTCTCATTGACTGTGCTGTGTATTGCATATCTTGCTGGACTGTGTTTGGTTCTCTCTGGAGTCTGCTATCCGCTGAGTCTATTGCCATCATTGACTGTGTTATCTTGTGCTGGACTACTTCAAGAGACTTTCTAGATTGCAGACCTGCTCAGTCATTTATATATATATATATTGTGCATATTACTGTGGATCGTGTATAAGGTGCCTGTGTATATCCTGTGTTGCAGTCTCTCCCCGTGCACCTCCTCACATATATATTCAGTGGTACAACTTGCTGATGTCAGACCACTGATCCCTGTTTCCGGTATCACCTGTTCCATTATCCTCTCACATAGCAGTGGTACAACTTGCTACCGCAGACCACTGACTACCCGGATACCTCCACTTGGATTCCATTCCTTCACTCAGACAGCGGTACAACCTGCTATCCGCAGACCACTGACTCTCATCACCTCCTTGTTTCTGTTGGACATTCCTCCTCACTATAGCAGTGGTACAACTTGCTATCGCAGACCACTGACTACCTTCACGTGCCCTTGTCCATACAGTTCCTTGTGTATTATTACCTCCTTATTACCAGTGTTGCTAGTCATAGACTTTCCTGAGCATCTCATCAGCCATCATTTCATGTTCCGTGATCACCCAGCTACCAGAGTACCCTATTACCATCTACATTGCTCTGGTAAGCCTACCATCTGGTGATTCCTGGGTAAAGACTCCTAGTGCCCGTGACAGGTATTATAGTGTGGGGAAAAAAAACAGTGAAAATAACACAAATTTATTTCGGTCAATTATGGAGAACTGTCAACATCGCTATAATCTATAGTAGTGGACAGTGCTGGTCGATTAAAATCCAAACTGTGATATCTCCACTATAAAATATAGCGGTTTAACCACACGTGACTTAGTGATCCTCCCCTAACACTTGATATTTGCTTTTATTGAGGAATGTTCTTATAGACTCGCTAAAAATGTCACGTTTTATTCAATCACATGTGGACTGACCCCTCAGATCCTAAATAACACCCCTCATTATTACCCAAGGAGTGCCTCCTTTTACAGTAGTACTTTGTTCTTCTCTACAGTGGAAGTTACCCCCGTTGTGTTCACATCCCAGCCCCTGTCCTGTCTCTCTACTCAAACCTGTGGTAATCAATCACTTCTCCAAATATCCCCCTAAACTAGTTGATTAAGTCTCAGTAAGAGTTTAATGTGAAGATTTTGAGTTCCAAGATCACAGGAGCGTGAGCCGCACTCGGGGTGGAGTGTTGTATAAGTAATGTTTGTTTGCCGACGACGTTCTGCTGTTTGTTACGTACTCGGAGAACTTGTTGCTGGCTGTCTGTAACATTTTGTCCTTGTTTACTAAGGCCTCCTTATATAAACTTAACACATCAAAAACAGAAGCCGTTCCAATTAACATTCCCCCCCGAGCAACTACAGGAGCTGAAAGATAAATTCACTTATACGTGGAAATCCACTGACCTCTCCTATTTAGGGATTCACTTAGCCCACACGTGTTATTAGAACTTCTTCCTGCTGATGCAACAACTTTCAGCTTTATCGGCCTCTATCGGATGTGTTACGAGGTGGCCTGGTTGAGCAGAATTTCAGCGTTCGCAATGATGCCCTTCCCGAAGCTGATGTACTTGTTCCACATGCTCCCGTTTCGGGTTGCCGCGAGGCTGATGAACATACTCACAGCTGTGATGAAGGCGTAGGTGTAAGGGCAAACCACCACGTATGTGGATGACCCAGGGGAAAGTGCAGGGAGGAAATACCATGACGCCTGTTTGTTGTTCCAGCCTGGTCTCTTCCAAGGTGGCAGAAGCCCTGGGTTCAAATGGCGTTAAATCCAGACTTCCCCTTAGTCTATTTTACATAGGTTCCTAGAGACTGGAGGCTTCTAGCTCACAACCTGCCTGCTCTTACCAGGGATACCTTGATGATGTGGGACCGGTTTTGCAGTGGTACAGAAGAATTTCCCCACAGTTAATGTATTGATACAGGTAGCAGTGAGACAGGTAACGGACCTAATCTCGCAACTATGGGTTGTCCTGATTTCATAAATACTAGTCTCGGAGGATTGCTGTGTAAATGTACAATTGTTAATTTCTAGACGTATAGTGTTACAAGATGGACCTCTGATGCCACCCTGTCTGTTGTGTTGCTGGGGACCGGCTGGGCTTCCCTTGCCACCATCACCATTTCTTTCTCCCAGATGCGCCCATCATTAGGAGGGGCTTTTGCTGCTGCTACCATCCGACTCCTTAGCTGCACCTAGTTAATTTGCGTTCAAAGCAAGATTATAGAAATGTTATATTCTGATGGTAAATATTCAATATAAAACCTCAGACGTTGTGGTACCGCTAGCAGTAATGTAAAAAGGTGTTAAACCCCTCCAGGCTGAGTTATGTGCAGACTGCATGAAGCACCCGGATTGGTTAGAGGAGCAGAAGGCTGGATCAACTCTTGCCGAGCTAGTGTCCAAAATTTTATTTAATGAATACTGTTTTACACTGAAATGTATTATACCATCTGTACTGGATATCACTAGTACCTCATACACTGTGTATGTAACTGTCCTTATTAGGACACTTGAGCTAATAAACATAAACATCACTGCTACAAGATCCTGCTTTGATGCCTACTTACCTGCTGCAATCCCTGTGACCTACAGATTAGACCAATCTAATCCATTACCCGGCTGTTCTGAGGTTGGGACCCAGCATTCCATTCCATTCTGCCCGCTACCTGCAGCTCTGGCCAGTGTGATAGGCCAGGTGGAACCTTCCACAGCAACCCTGATCTGATGGCAAGCGCAGAAGTGTGGCGATTATGTGCAGCAAGCTGGGCAGAAGAGACAGACAGCTGACCTGCGTGAGTGGAGAGGAGCAGGGACTGTGCCCTCTGTCATTTATCTGTCCACTGTGACCGGATGGTTTTTGGGGAAAGAAGGATGAAGGGATGTTCTTCCTGCACAGTTTATCTGGGTCGCGTTCATACCGTCAGTAACCGACTGTTACTGACCACTCCTACTGGTGCCACCAGACACTCGCCGACTTGTGAATGCCAACAGTGCAATATTTGTAAGAAAATTAGTCCGTCACCACCAGGCTCCTTCACGGGTGCTTAGAACCGCTTACTTCTGGGGTAGCTGGTATAGCTGCTGCAGTGCATCTTTGCTGTGGGCTGGCTGGTACCTCCTGACCGCTTACTATGGATCAGGACTGCTGGGTAGCGAGCAGAGATGCTGGGTTCAACACAGGACAGCCAGAGAACAGATTAGAGTGTAAGCTCTTATCTGTTGGTCGCAAGATACAGCAGGTAATAGAGTTCAGGCAGAATCTTCAAGCAGTGATGTTTTTTTGCTCACGAGCCCTTACAAGGACCATTACATACTAGTTATAGGTACTAGTGATCATCCAGAAGTATAGATGGTATAATATATTACGTGGTCAAACGGGGCTGGAGGTAATCCGGCCTCCTGCCCCTTTTACCAATCCAGGCTGATTCCTAAAACCTGCACGTGAATCATCCTGGAGGGGTTAACAACTTTTTACAATGTTGCCAGTGGCAGGGGGCTGTGTACTATCCCCCCCTTGTCCACGAACTGCCAGGAAGAGGGGGCTCAGTCTCATCTCCTCCGCTGGTGCCAGATGTCTATAGTAGGAGATTTATCTTTCAAGCTCCTAAAAACATTTCCAGGGATCCTGTCTCGGGGGTCTGGCTCTCCTCCTGGCCGAAAATATTACCAGAGGGAAGTCAGCCAGATCCCGGGGCAGCAGCCCCTGGCCTGCCAGTCCTGGAGCTCTCTGAAGATGGCATCCTATGGGGAGAGTATTGCAGTAGAGGGATCTTTGGATCCTTTACCACATCTTACCTGCTCTCCCCTCCAGCTGCTTTCACAAAGGTGACCACTTTGTCATTGTGACCATAGAGGAGATAGGTGTTCGCCGGGACAGCCGTTTATCATGACCGCTGTTACAACACTTTTAATAAATGTTTACGATAAGAGGATTTTTGTACTTACGTTAAATCTCTTTCTCCGAGTCCATCTGGGGGACACTGCTACCTTGGGGTTGTTGGAGTTGGCACTTAAACAGCTAAGAACTAAACTTGCTGCTGACTCCTCCCATCTGCAACCCCATCCACCTCAGTTATGTCTAAGTGCCCAAGGGGTTGGGCTGCGTTTGGTACCGCTTAGCAGTACCTGCTGTTTAGTGTTAGATTTTATTATTTTTTATTAGTTTTCAGATGAGTGTAGGTGAGGACAGGATTTGTGTGGTATTTAGTGAGCGGTGACAGCGCTAAGCGCCTGTCGTCGCTCTGTCCCGGCGGGTCCGACACTGTCATAAGGCAGAGAGTGCTGCACTCCGTCTGAGGACCGGACAGGTTGGGAGATACCAAGTCCCCTGCTGAGGCGGAGGGGGGGTTTGGATCTCTATAGCCGCAGGAGGTGTTGTGGATGCGGAAGGAGTCCCAAGTGAGCAATAGGAGAGGCACAATATCTGCTCACAGGACTGAACTGTCTGTGATATTTAATTCTTTATCATTGAAATAAGAAATGAAAATGATGGGGTCACAAATGCCCTAGTTAATAAATACGCCCCTTGGACTGACTCAGAGGGATCCGCCAGATCTCTGCCCTGTTTCCTCATCTTATGTAAAGAAAAGAAAATACCACTCTTGACTCCATTGCAGCAGGACACAGTTGGAGCGAGCTCCGGGCACATCCTACTAAAACTGCTCATTTGCTGAGCTAATCTCCCCTGTACCACCTCTAAGCTGTGGGCGATATTTCAGTGACCCTTTTGCCCATTTACTTCTGCTCCATGGGAGGTTTCTGTCCTCCCTGAGCTCACCTTAGGATACCTGCGTTACGGTTTGACAGGTGTACCGCCCCAGTCAAACTACCCACCTGCCAATTTCCTCGGAGCGGGTCTCCAGATAGCTTACTGTCAAGAGGCTCCAGCGGCCAGAGTTCCCGCCAAACTGCGCGTGGAGACCATTGTCTCAGAACCTTTCTTCATCCATCCTGAGCCCCAATGGAGCACAAAGACCATCAGACTTACTTGCTCCTGATTACCCACAATCTGCCGCGCTCACCCTATAACTGGCGCCTGGCATCGGATCAAGTCACAAACTTGGTAGTATTGACACAGCTAAACTTGGAGGCACAGAGCCTTACGCACCTCTGGTCTTTACCAGGGACCCCTGCAAGGTGGTATGAGTTTGGCCACTAGAAACGCAGAGGTCATGGTTCTCCAAGCCAGGTACCAACATAGTAACACATGAGATACGAGTTTTAAGACAGTCCGGGGTCAAGCCATGCGGGATGCGAGGTACAAGGGGGTGATTCAGGAGAGTAGCCAGGAAGCCAGAGGTCAGTGCCACAAATAGAAAACAGAGCCCAAGGGATTAGCCAATAATTTGGGTCAGAGGAAGCCGATTCTGTTACCAGGAGATCAATCAAATGCAGGTTTCAGAAACAGGAGTGCTGAAGCACAGGAGGACCTGATACTCTGGCTCCCAAATGGTGCCAGAGCCTCCTATTTATTGGAGAGAGGGACCACGTGAATAATGGAGACGGTGACATCAGGAACCGCCTTCGGGTCTCTGAATAGTGCAGGCAATAGGATGTGCAATCTCAGTAGCTGTGGCCGGGCGGCCAGAGCTTGCGTCGTGTCTGTTTCTGAGCAGCCAGCCATTGCCAGGAAGCCGGGAGCAGACGACTGACCCAGTGTAAGTGAGGAGATACAGGGATGGTGCCTGACAGTGACAATCGGCAGCCCCACTGTTTGACCCTTCTTGCTCCTGCCTTGCTGCATTGCTGGCTGACGAGGCCCCCGGCCTTCCCACACCCCCTCCGTGGCCACCTCGCATTTGGACTAGTGGAGCAGTCGGTCTGATAGAGTCGCAGCTCTTCACCTGCGGGGGACTTGGTAGCTTCCTGCGTGGTCAAGCAACGGGCTACATTATATTCAAAAAGAAGCCTGCAAATCTGATCAGCTCCCCCCCTTCCCCCCCTCCCCGCCCCGACAGTGACACTGATTGACCACCTGCAGCCCTCAATCGAGCTGCAGTGCATTCATAATCTAAGGAGGTGAATTAATTTCAGCTTCCACACTGACCGCTAGACCCCTCATAACCACATAAATCCTTCTCGTATAAGGCTGTCCCTGCGTGTCCACTCCATTTACACTCCCCATACACATGGTTCCAGAATTCTGGGGGTTAATAGTTCTCCTCATCCTGATCAGATGCCGGTCTATAGACTATGTACAGATCTCTCCCTCCACCTAGTGGCATTATCTCACATTGCATCTAATATCTAAGTTTCATATTACTCTATCAAAGTGTGAAGTTTATTGCTTCCACCGACCCGGTCATCGGATGATTGTTGTCTCCACGATTCTCCTTCTTTGCATAAACCAACAGGAGTTCACCTCCACATTCTTCTTGCTGGGAATACGGCCCATTATCCCACGCAGTAATTTGGTCATGCCTGTGGACAATTTGCTTCCTCTGGAAAAAAAACAAAAAATTCCATTACCCTTACAGTATGTGCCTCTGGATGTGGCCATACTCTAGAGTTTGTGTCTGGCCTTACTTTTTTGATCCAACTACCGCTGAAACCCTATGCCTCTCATGCCCCCTAGCCCTTGGGTGTACTAAAGTAGCTTCATGTATCCTATGACGTAGGATCCCCCTTCAAGTGGCACTTCCCTCCCACTTTTTTTTATTAAACGTCTTCCTCCAGATGTTAAACTTCTCTTTTCATTGCTGCTGTTTCGTCTAAATGGAAAAATACTTAAACAAGCCTCATTCAGGAGGTACTAAACCAGATTCTGCACTCTGAAGCCTGTCCAGTGACTCAAATTCCTCCAGCTCTTGTACCCACACTACACCTCAAACGTAAATCCACCAAAGCCCACACGGGGGTGAAGATGAAACCTAATGACGTTGCTGCTGTCCTGGACCCGCTTCTAGATGAAAAATTGTTATGAATCACGGAATTGCTAGACACTGCTTTGGCTCAAATAAACCATCACTCCCAACATCTTACCGATATTGAGCAACGAGTGTCAACCGTGGAAGACGAACTACACTCAGTACAATGTACAATAGCAACTCAATCCAAAACCATTCAATCTCTCAACGATAGGGTTGACGAACTGGAAAACAGAAGCAAGCACAATAATCTGCGGATTCTAGGCATTCCCGAGTCGGTCCAGATCTCAGCGGAAACCACTCTTCTTACCACCAGGCTCCCACGACAACTGGCCATGGATATGACAGGCTTTCATTGGTTAACAAATGGGCACATAGACATGGTCCCGAAAGGACTCCAACCGACCATGACCTGTAATCTTGAGGACCATGAACTATGCAGATAATGGTAAGCTCCTGGACCACTATAGAAAATCAAACTAGCTCACCTATTGTTAGGGCCACGGCCGTTTGATAAGTTTTTAGCAGAGGACTAGTAGAGGTCTTCACCTTTAGCAGCCGCCTTTCCGGTGGAAGTGAAATTGTTCAGAGTTACTCGGATGCCCCCAGGACTTAACCCTATGGTAGTAGAAGCTTTTCAGTATAACCGTAGCGCAGGGTAGAGAAACCAGAATACTGGAGGCAAGAATCAGGGATAGGCCTAGGTGGGTCAGTAGTAAACAGGAAAGTCAAGCTACAGGCCAACGGTCAGGGTAAGTAGCAAACACGGTTATACCCAGAAACCGGACACACTGCCCTGATTGGTTTCTACACCTAAAGGGGGGGATTCTGTTGCCACTGATGTTGACCGACGCCTGAACCCTTTGTTAGGCCACAAATAGACGCTTACAGTTCTTTCTTTCAAGTTTTGATGTTGTTCTATTTTTCTTTTGGAGTCGCTCACCCACAGCCTCAGATTCACACTTCTTCTGGACCCCCTTTCTCTGCTTGAAGAGACGGAGGAAGGCCCTACCCTATCAAATACTCTGTGTTTATGGCAGCCTCCAGTCAGGGAATTGGATAATCAGTCTATGTCATGCGTAAGCTAATTTCTCTTGTGGGTTCATTCCTAGTAATGGCATGACCTGGCTCAGAGGACCTGTTTAAATCATTGTGCTTGATTATGTTAAACTCCTCTGTTTTCCTCAGATGGTCCAATCATGGCAGATCGCAAAAAGGGAAGCCTTCGAAATGTCTCTTTTAGGACTGTGATAAGCCTCAAACTCAGACATGCCGGCTGCAGAGACAGGGTTATATGTTAATAACAGGCTGATTGGCGTCACAGAATAATATCATATCATATTTTGTCCAATATATTACTTACAGGAGCAGAGCCGGCTCTCAGGGGGCCCAGATGGGGGGGGGGGGCAAGAGATTGTAATGGGGTGAGGGGCTGGTGTTAGAGCTAGGGGTAGAGGCTAAATCCCCTTCAGCTTAGGTACCTTGGCACTGGATATGACATCAGGGTCATGTGATCGCAGCGGTCACATGGTACCATCAGGGGGGTACAGGGGGTACCCTTGTACCGGGCCCAGGCTCACCAGGGGGCCCGGCGGAACACTCTAACCAGGGGGCCCGATATCTTCAGCCTGGCTGTCACTGTGACATTTTGCTTATAACAAGCGGAATTGGGCTTGTTTTATTTTTAAGTTGCGGCTTTTTTCTGCTCGCTGCAGGTTGTGGGTTTATGGGCTTTACAATTTCGGCACTTTTTTTTCATCTTTTTTTTTTTTTGTTTATAAAAAGCTTTATTGCTATGTTCAGTGTTGGACACTGCTGGCCTATTCTTAAGTGACGCGACTCAGCTGTTGGCAGCTCTGTGTTAGCAGGAGCTCTCAGCTGCAGGAAGCAGTAGAACTGGGAAGAGGTAATAGAAAGCCTGGGGATTTCCATGTGTGGTTTAGTGGGGAACTTCATCATCATCATCATCATCACCATTTATTTATATAGCGCCACTGATTCCGCAGCGCTGTACAGAGAACTCATTCACATCAGTCCCTGCCCCATTGGGGCTTACAGTCTAAATTCCCTAACATACACACACACACACACACACACAGACTAGGGACAATTTTGATAGACCATTATAGCTTATCATCAGGAACGCATGGGGTGGGTATAGCTGAGGGCCCCAGGGGGATGTAAAATGAAGAAGGGAGTCTCTTGTGTCAGTACGTCTGTCTGTAGTATGTATCTTGTACCGAACATTCTCTCTGTACACTGTATATTATATTTATATGTGCTCTGTCTGTATGTAGAATATTAGTATCACTGAGCCTGGCAGACGTAGGGCACAGTCGGGACCATTCCAGGATTTAAGATGTGACACTGTTTAAGGGTTAACATATTAACACATTAATTGCCTAAGGTTAAACTGCATGTCCTCTGACTGCATGAATACAGAGTATTATTCTAATTACATTCATTCGTAATCTTGTATTTGTCCCGGACTGGTCACCATTCTTAGTAGATGAATAAAGTATTGGAATTATTAACTCTCATTCAATGCATTTTAATAGCAGTGAGAACACAATTGGTCGATGTTTTACTGTACCAAATGCTGTATGAAACATGGTATAGTATTTTATTTGTATTTTATCCAATGTTCTATTGAGGAAACATTGAAGACAGATTGTAGAAATCTTTATATGTATTTATTTAATAATGAACAATAAACGTTGTGGTTTTCAGTACACTAACACCCCTGTAAGTTTAAGATTGGTTTGGTCTTGTTTTTCATTCCAGAGTTGGCAGCCCTGCGTGGTACAGTGTATGAGGCCGCTGGAATTCTAAGGTAGTCGGTGCAGGAGCTCCATCATTTCTTTCTGTTCCTGGCATTATTTGTGTGGAAAAAGGTAAGAAGAAGGGTACTTGGAAGCTGCAGGGCACAGGGGGGGCATGTGTGATGGAAGCTGCAGGGGGCATGTGTGATGGAAGCTGCAGGGCACAGGGGGGCATGTGTGATGGAAGCTGCAGGGCACAGGGGGGCATGTGTGATGGAAGCTGCAGGGGGCATGTGTGATGGAAGCTGCAGGGCACAGGGGGGCATGTGTGATGGAAGCTGCAGGGCACAGGGGGGCATGTGTGATGGAAGCTGCAGGGGGCATGTGTGATGGAAGCTGCAGGGCACAGGGGGGCATGTGTGATGGAAGCTGCAGGGCACAGGGGGGCATGTGTGATGGAAGCTGCAGGGGGGGCATGTGTGATGGAAGCTGCAGGGCATAGGGCAGGGGGCATGTGTGATGGAAGCTGCAGGGGGCATGTGTGATGGAAGCTGCAGGGCATAGGGTGGGGCATGTGTGATGGAAGCTGCAGGGGGGGCATGTGTGATGGAAGCTGCAGGGCACAGGGGGGCATGTGTGATGGAAGCTGCAGGGGGCATGTGTGATGGAAGCTGCAGGGCACAGGGGGCATGTGTGATGGAAGCTGCAGGGGGGCATGTGTGATGGAAGCTGCAGGGCATAGGGGGGGGCATGTGTGATGGAAGCTGCAGGAGGCATGTGTGATGGAAGCTGCAGGGGGCATGTGTGATGGAAGCTGCAGGGCATAGGGGGGGGGGCATGTGTGATGGAAGCTGCAGGGCATAGGGCGGGGGGCATGTGTGATGGAAGCTGCAGGGGGAGCATGTGCAGGGCCTGATTAAGGGTTCTGGCCGCCCTAGGCTAATACGGCCGCAGAGCCCCCCCCCCGAATATATAGGTGTATAGGAACACTCCTGAATATGAATGTTCAGGTGTATTCTCCAGCATTCAAATTTAGACAGATTGTGCCATTGTCTCTTACCTGTCTTTGCTCTTCTCTCTTGCAACTTTGTTATCCTCTCGCTGGCTTCTGGAAAGTTGGCGTCCTTTTTTGAAAATGCAAAAATGTATTATAATGCAAACCCTGAATGATTAGGTCCTTTAGTTAAAACAAAACACTCCATTATGGCCAGCTAAAAGTACCCCATTGGACAGGCATATATAAGCAATATCTGAATATTTGTTGTCAATCAAATACAAACCTCTACCAGCCCCATCTCACTAATATTTAGTATTCTAGTGATTGCTGAGACCACCCATGTGACCACCACACAATCATGAGATTCTGCCCCCCAAAGCTGCTCTATTTTTTAAATACCCCCTGCAGCCATTTTCCTTAACCACAACCCCTCCCCCCCCCCCCACAGCCATTTTCCTTAACCCCTGCTGCAGCCATTTTCTTTACCTCCCACCCTGCATCCATCCCCCTTGCAGCTATTTTCCTTACCTCCACTCTGTAGCTATCCCCCCCCCGTCACATCAAAACTCCCCCAGTCACATATATCAGCCCCCCCTCCTCTGCCCTCCTTCATACATATCAACCTCTCTCCCTCCCTATAGATTTTCATGGCAGCCCCCCCCCCCCTCCCACCCTATAGATTTGTATGACAGTCCCCCTCTCCCTCCCTATAGATATGCAGGGTAGTTCCCCCCCCCCCTCCCTATAGATATGCAGGGCAGTTCCCCCCCCCCCTCCCTATAGATATGCAGGGCAGTTCCCCCCCCCCCCTCCCTATAGATATGCAGGGCAGTTCCCCCCCCCCCTCCCTATAGATATGCAGGGCAGTTCCCCCCCCCCCCCTCCCTATAGATATGCAGGGCAGTTCCCCCCTTCACTTACCTGTAGTTGTGCCAGCGTCGCTCCTCTCCTCAGATCAGCAGATAGGAAGTGAAGACGTCCTGCTTCCTGTCTGCTGCACAGCAACAGGCAGCCTGGCGATTGGCTGTGTGTTGCTAACCACTGACCACCTATGCTTTTGATCGTCGAGCCCTCCACTCCCCGCGGCGATCCCCCCCGTGGCGATCCCCCCCTGCGGCGATCCCCAGCGGCGACCCCTCCCCCTCCCCCACCCCGAAAAAAAAATGAATGAAGAAAAAAAAAAAAAATGTAAAAATTTTTTTTTTTTTTTTAAAAAAAATACCCACAGTGCAGCGCCCCCCGGGACCCAGCGCCCCAGGCTGCAGCCTGGTCAGCCTAGTGGTTGATCAGGCCCTGGGCATGTGTGATAGAAACTGCAGGGGGGGCATGTGTGATAGAAGCTGCAGGGGGGGCATGTGTGATAGAAGCTGCAGGGGGGGCATGTGTGATAGAAGCTGCAGGGGGGGCATGTGTGATAGAAGCTGCAGGGGGGGCATGTGTGATAGAAGCTGCAGGGGGGGCATGTGTGATAGAAACTGCAGGGGGGCATGTGTGATAGAAGCTGCAGGGGGGCATGTGTGAAAGAAGCTGCAGGGCATAGGGGGGGCATGTGTGATGGAAGCTGCAGGGGGGGCATGTGTGAAAGAAGCTGCAGGGGGGGCATGTGTGATGGAAGCTGCAGGGGGGGGCATGTGTGAAAGAAGCTGCAGGGGGGGCATGTGTGAAAGAAGCTGCAGGGGGGCATGTGTGATGGAAGCTGCAGGGGGGGCATGTGTGATAGAAGCTGCAGGGGGGGGCATGTGTGATAGAAACTGCAGGGGGGGCATGTGTGAAAGAAGCTGCAGGGGGGGCATGTGTGAAAGAAGCTGCAGGGGGGGGCATGTGTGAAAGAAGCTGCAGGGGGGGGGATGTGTGATAGAAGCTGCAGGGGGGCATGTGTGATAGAAGCTGCAGGGGGGCATGTGTGATAGAAGCTTTAGGGGGGGCATGTGTGATAGAAGCTGCAGGGGGGGCATGTGTGAAAGAAGCTGCAGGGGGGCATGTGTGATAGAAGCTGCAGGGGGGGCATGTGTGATAGAAACTGCAGGGGGGGCATGTGTGATAGAAGCTGCAGGGGGGGCATGTGTGATAGAAACTGCAGGGGGGGGCATGTGTGATAGAAGCTGCAGGGGGGGCATGTGTGAAAGAAGCTGCAGGGGGGGCATGTGTGATAGAAGCTGCAGGGGGGGCATGTGTGAAAGAAGCTGCAGGGGGGGCATGTGTGAAAGAAGCTGCAGGGGGGGGGATGTGTGATAGAAGCTGCAGGGGGGCATGTGTGAAAGAAGCTGCAGGGGGGCATGTGTGATAGAAGCTGCAGGGGGGGCATGTGTGAAAGAAGCTGCAGGGGGGGGCATGTGTGATAGAAACTGCAGGGGGGGCATGTGTGAAAGAAGCTGCAGGGGGGGCATGTGTGAAAGAAGCTGCAGGGGGGGGATGTGTGATAGAAGCTGCAGGGGGGGCATGTGTGATAGAAGCTGCAGGGGGGCATGTGTGAAAGAAGCTGTAGGGGGGGCATGTGTGATAGAAGCTGCAGGGGGGGCATGTGTGAAAGAAGCTGCAGGGGGGCATGTGTGATAGAAGCTGCAGGGGGGGCATGTGTGATAGAAGCTGCAGGGGGGGCATGTGTGATAGAAGCTGCAGGGGGGGCATGTGTGATAGAAACTGCAGGGGGGGCATGTGTGAAAGAAGCTGCAGGGGGGGATGTGTGATAGAAGCTGCAGGGGGGCATGTGTGATAGAAGCTGCAGGGGGGGCATGTGTGATAGAAACTGCAGGGGGGGCATGTGTGAAAGAAGCTGCAGGGGGGGGGGATGTGTGATAGAAGCTGCAGGGGGGCATGTGTGATAGAAGCTGCAGGGGGGGCATGTGTGATAGAAGCTGTAGGGGGGCATATGTGATGGAAGCTGCAGGGGGGGCATGTGTGATGGAAGCTGCAGGGCATAGGGGGGGCATGTGTGATAGAAGCTGCAGGGCATAGGGCAGGGCCGGATTAACCGCAGAGCTTTATGGGCTATAGCCCAGGGGCCTCAGGCAGCTGGGCGGCCCCTAAGATCTGCCAGCAGCGTTTTATATATATATATATATATATATATCTCTATAATATAAAAGCCTAGCGGCGTGTGTTAGTCTGTGTGTGAAAAAAAAAAAACAAGCTGCAGCGCCACCTGCTGGGAGGAGTTATACACTGACCTACAAAATTCTTAGCATTATCTAATATATAAAAGTAAAAGCCTAGCGGCGTGTGTTAGTGTGTGTGTGTGTGTGTGTGTGTGTGTGTGCGTGGAAAAAACTATTTTCTCAGAAAGGGCTCATCCAATTGACCTGAAATTTGGTATACTGACATTATTTGACAAAAAAATTAGAATAGTGAAGTCAGTTAACTTCCATCTTCCCCCCTTCCCCCTGTGGGTAGTAAAGGCTAAATTTACGAGTTGAGGGGTCAAACTCATTTTCGTAAGGTAATTTTACCTCATGAACACACATTAAAAAGGGCGCTTGCGTCGGGAAGTAACGCTCTTCCCCTGAGGAGGCCTGGGCTAGGCCCAAATGCATGACAAGAACCTTTTTAAGACCTTAAGTAGCTTGATTTGACTAGAATGCATGAGTATCATGCACGGGTTAACTTGTGTATATATATATATATATATATATCTTCCATAATGCTGGTGATCGCTGTCGGTGAAGCAGGGCCGGATTAACCCGAGGTCTAACTGGGCTATAGCCCAGGGGCCTCGGGCATCCAGGGGGCCCTTCAAAGTCCTCAGCAGCATTATTGATCGGTCCGGGGGCGGGGGCGCCCCCAGCCCGATCAATGCTGCTGAGCACTGTCACTGTAGTCCTCCTTCCCGGCGCTCAGTAATCTGTTTACTGAGGAGATCTCGCGAGTGAACTCTCGCGAGATCTCCTAAGTAAGGAGCCTACAGCGCGTCGGGGACGGAGGACTACAGTAACAGCGCTCGGGGGGGGGAATGCCTCACGGGGGGGTGGGGGGGGGGGGCGGCGGGTTGCTTCACATTGGGGGCCTCACGGGGGAATGGAGGCGACCTTAGCCCAGGGGCCTCCATTCCCTTAATCCGGCCCAGCGGTGAAGGCACCCCTCCTCCACGGACCAAAACTTAGCATACTGCAGCCTGCTGTACCGTACGTGTGCACATTGCAGACAGGGCTGTATCAATACAGAGACTGCATCTCCTCTATCTCTTTTTTTTTTTTTTTTTGGGAGTGTGTATGGGTCAGCGTGGGCACCAGCTCCGTTGGTGCTTGGGCACTCCAGAAGATGTATAGCTTATTGCAGAGACCTTTTTTTTTGTCTCTGTCTCCCTGGTACCCGGAAAAGCAACCAATTAGGGAGTCACTGATGTCACTGTGCAACTCCCTAATTGGTTTCTGCTGCTGCCAATCACCGCCCCCTGGTAGGAACAGCGTGTACAGTAAACCATCATAATGTACAGTCATGTGTGTGTGCTCTGCATATATGTTATTCCTAACCAAAATCCCTTAATATACAATTAATGTAATGAAAATTGTGTTTTTATTTCTTAAAAAGTACTAATTAATGTTTTACAATATAAAAAAAAATAATATAATAAAAATTGTAAGTGCTAACAATATCATGTTCGTATTATAAAGACTAAGGGGTATATTTACTAAACTGCGGGTTTGAAAGAGTGGAGATGTTGCCTATGACAACCAATCAGATTCTCACTGTCATTTTGTAGAATGCACTAAATAAATGACAGCTAGAATCTGATTGGTTGCTATAGGCAACATCTCCACTTTTTCAAACCCGCAGTTTAGCAAATCTAGTCCTAAATGTTGTCTTTGATTACATTAATATATTAAATGATATTCCTTAATATGCAATATTAATTTAATCAAAATTGTATTTTATAAAAATACAAAGATACAGGTCAGGTTCCTACTGGCGTTGTGTTAGTGTTTGTTTAATGAAAGTGAAAACGAATGACAAATTCTACTAGGAGACTAAGGGCTAGATTTACTAAGCTGCGAGTTTGAAAAAGTGGGGATGTTGCCTATAGCAACCAATCAGATTCTAGCTTTCATTTATTTAGTACCTTCTACAAAATGATAGCTAGAATCTGATTGGTTGCTATAGGCAACATCCCCACTTTTTCAAACCCGCAGCTTAGTAAATCTAGCCCTAAGAGTGTCTGGAGGTGGTGGAAACTAGTTCCAAAAAGGCCACTCTCTAAGGAGTGAGCTGTGCATGGTCCTGGCTGATCTCTTAGTGCTTATTGCCCACACGCTGAGCAATAGTGCAATAGTTTATTTTTTAAATGGTAACATTATTAATTTAATGTTGGAGGGAAATAGGTCTATTTATTAAATGTGTATGCTATTAATTTAATGTCTTGGTTGGAGGGAGGTCTACTTATAAAATGTGGGTGCTATATTGATTTAACACTGGGGCTGGTTGGAGTTTACTAAATTTCGTGTACCCATTTTTTTTCCAAATAGGGCCTCAACATTCCAGGATCCAGACAAGCAGCAACTGATCTAAAGACACCAGCAGCCACAAGCCGTGAAAGTGACGAGAACAGGTAGGAGAGAGCAGGGCAGTCTGCCAACTATCCTGAATCTGGTGGGAGTTATATTATGAAGAGGTCTGACTGCTTTAAATGTTGCACTATGGGATTCATGCAGAAGACTGACATATTAACATGATTATTAGATTCCAGCAATTTTTCATGTTTCTGTAGGTAGAGGGCTGCAGTCAGTAACTGTAGTGGCGGACGGTCTGTGACATGGTAGTGATAGGAGACTGCTGTTTTTTTATTACTGGGCTTGCTAACCATGAACTGCAGTTTCTTGACATGTTAATTATGATTAATACCTAAGTTTAGTTAAAGATAAAGTACAATTTGTGTGAATTGAAAGGTAAGCAGTGGTGGAAGTGAGGTGTATATGGTAGTAGGCCATACCGCTACTTCTCATACTGCCTTCATTGTAAAATAATAAAATTCCATTCACTTGTTTACATTCTCATTACATTTTTCATACCGCCACTTCTAAACTTCCACTTCGACCACTGAGCTTAATATTCATCGTACGGAGTATATGATCAATATAATTCAAAATTCTGCTAGATCCTTTGTCAAAATATGGGGTCCATCGAGATTATTCTTTAACTGCTGGGACCACAGTGTGATGCAGTGTAATGATAAAGGAGGGCACAGTGTGATGAGAGGGACAGTAATGAGGGGCCACAGTGTGATGCAGTGTAATGATAAAGGAGGGCACAGTGTGATGAGAGGGACAGTAATGAGGGGCCACAGTGTGATGTAGTGTAATGATAAAGGAGGGCACAGTGTGATGAGAGGGACAGTAATGAGGGGCCACAGTGTGATGTAGTGTAATGATAAAGGAGAGCACAGTGTGATGAGAGGGACAGTAATGAGGGACCACAGTGTGATGCAGTGTAATGATAAAGGAGGGCACAGTGTGATGAGGGACAGTAATGAGGGGCCACAGTGTGATGTAGTGTAATGATAAAGGAGGGCACAGTGTGATAAGGGACAGTAATGAGGGGCCACAGTGTGATGTAGTGTAATGATAAAGGAGGGCACAGTGTGATGAGAGGGACAGTAATGAGGGACCACAGTGTGATGCAGTGTAATGATAAAGGAGGGCACAGTGTGATGAGGGACAGTAATGAGGGGCCACAGTGTGATGTAGTGTAATGATAAAGGAGGGCACAGTGTGATGAGAGGGACAGTAATGAGGGGCCACAGTGTGATGCAGTGTAATGATAAAGGAGAGCACAGTGTGATGAGGGGGACAGTAATGAGGGGCCACAGTGTGATGCAGTGTAATGATAAAGGAGGGCACAGTGTGATGAGAGGGACAGTAATGAGGGACCACAGTGTGATGTAGTGTAATGATAAAGGAGGGCACAGTGTGATGAGAGGGACAGTAATGAGGGGCCACAGTGTGATGCAGTGTAATGATAAAGGAGAGCACAGTGTGATGAGGGGGACAGTAATGAGGGGCCACAGTGTGATGCAGTGTAATGATAAAGGAGAGCACAGTGTGATGAGAGGGACAGTAATGAGGGGCCGCAGTGTGATGTAGTGTAATGATAAAGGAGGGCACAGTGTGATGAGAGGGACAGTAATGAGGGGCCGCAGTGTGATGTAGTGTAATGATAAAGGAGAGCACAGTGTGATGAGGGGGACAGTAATGAGGGACCACAGTGTGATGTAGTGTAATGATAAAGGAGGGCACAGTGTGATGAGAAGGACAGTAATGAGGGGCCACAGTGTGATGTAGTGTAATGATAAAGGAGGGCACAGTGTGATGAGAGGGACAGTAATGAGGGACCACAGTGTGATGCAGTGTAATGATAAAGGAGGGCACAGTGTGATGAGGGACAGTAATGAGGGGCCACAGTGTGATGTAGTGTAATGATAAAGGAGGGCACAGTGTGATGAGAGGGACAGTAATGAGGGGCTACAGTGTGATGCAGTGTAATGATAAAGGAGAGCACAGTGTGATGAGGGGGACAGTAATGAGGGGCCACAGTGTGATGCAGTGTAATGATAAAGGAGGGCACAGTGTGATGAGAGGGACAGTATTGAGGGGCCACAGTGTGATGCAGTGTAATGATAAAGGAGAGCACCGTGTGATGAGGGGGACAGTAATGAGGGGCCACAGTGTGATGCAGTGTAATGATAAAGGAGAGCACAGTGTGATGAGAGGGACAGTAATGAGGGACCACAGTGTGATGCAGTGTAATGATAAAGGAGGGCACAGTGTGATAAGAGGGACAGTAATGAGGGGCCACAGTGTGATGCAGTGTAATGATAAAGGAGGGCACAGTGTGATGAGAGGGACAGTAATGAGGGACCACAGTGTGATGCAGTGTAATGATAAAGGAGGGCACAGTGTGATGAGAGGGACAGTAATGAGGGACCATAGTGTGATGCAGTGTAATGATAAAGGAGGGCACAGTGTGATGAGGGACAGTAATGAGGGACCACAGTGTGATGTAGTGTAATGATAAAGGAGGGCACAGTGTGATGAGAGGGACAGTAATGAGGGACCACAGTGTGATGCAGTGTAATGATAAAGGAGAGCACAATGTGATGAGAGGGACAGTAATGAGGGACCACAGTGTGATGCAGTGTAATGATAGAGGAGAGCACAGTGTGATGAGGGGGACAGTAATGAGGGGTCACAGTGTGATGCAGTGTAATGATAAAGGAGGGCACAGTGTGATGAGAGGGACAGTAGTGAGGGGCCACAGTGTGATGTAGTGTGATGATAAAGGAGAGCACAGTGTGATGAGAGGGACAGTAATGAGGGGCCACAGTGTGATGCAGTGTAATGATAAAGGAGGGCACAGTGTGATGAGGGGGACAGTAATGAGGGGTCACAGTGTGATGCAGTGTAATGATAAAGGAGGGCACAGTGTGATGAGAGGGACAGGAATGAGTAGAGATGGGCGGGTCCGGTTCTCCGAGAACCGAACCCACCCGAACTTTGGGTATCCGAGTACCGAGCTGAGCAGCTCGGTACTCTCCCGCCCATTCCGAATCCAAATCGAGGCCGAACGTCATTGTGACGTCGTCGGATCTCGGGGCTCGGTTCTCGCGATACTTCAACTTTATAAATACACGCCTCCACAGCAATCCATCGCCATTTGACAGAGGGAGAGAGCAGGGTGTAGTCATAGGCTAATTAGAGCAGGGACAGAGAATACAATATTGTTCTTGCAATTGCTCTAACCAAAATCGCTAGTGCAGAGAGGAGGATAGAGGTTTATTATTTTTTCTTCATATTTGGCACTCCCCAGCGCTTTTGGGGTGTCCCCCATAATTGTGCATAAATATTTCTGGCTGTCAAAAGTCATATCTGTCAGCAGTATCTACTAAATAATTTTTAGCACTCCTCAGTGCTTTTGGGGTGTCCTCCCTAATTGTGCATTAATATTTCTGGCTGTCAAAAGTCATATCTGTCAGCAGTATCTACTAAATAATTTTTAGCACTCCTCAGTGTTTTTGGGGTGTCCTCCCTAATTGTGCATTAATATTTCTGGCTGTCAAAAGTCATATCTGTCAGCAGTATCTACTAAATAATTTTTAGCACTCCTCAGTGTTTTTGGGGTGTCCTCCCTAATTGTGCATTAATATTTCTGGCTGTCAAAAGTCATATCTGTCAGCAGTATCTACTAAATAATTTTTAGCACTCCCCAGTGGTTTGCGCTCAGAATGGATTCAAAGCAGTCCACATATGATCTAAATGAGCAACCAGGTTCTGTCACCAGTCCTGATGTTAGTGTTCCCAGTACGTCATCTGGCCAAGGCGATGTCAAACAACAGAGTGTTTTCAAATTAGTGCAAAAAACAAAAACCAAAAAAAAATTTACTGTATTGAAGCGAAAAAGAAGTGTAACTGAGCAAAAGTTAAGTGACGATAAAAAAAAAATTGCATGCATGCCATTCTACACATGCAGTGGCAAAGAGAGAATGAGGCCTTCACCTTTGGCTATTAGTGGCAGATCCCAAAAAGTTACCCAGCCTACAATTGGTGCACAACTACTGTTACGCGTCAAAGCCGAGCTGCAAGATAACAGTGAGGCATTACAGGAGAATATTTGCTCTGATTCACAAATGACAACAATCCCTGTGGAGAGTCCATCCAACAGTGGGATGTCTAATCGTGAGCATTCTGCTGATGTGTGCCTTAATAGCCCGAGTGTAGCCGGTGATACCCAAATTGAGGATGCCACTTTGGAATTAGAAGAGGATGAGGGGGAGATTTGTGTAGGCGACGAGGGCGCTAATGATGATGTTGATGATTATGATGCAGACAGATACCAAATTGCCTTTGTCCATTTCAATTTATATTGTACAGTATATAACGGCTGAATTTATTAGTATTTTATACAAGTTGAGGGGGGCCTAGAGAGACAGAAACCAAACTGGCTTTCTCCATGTCAATTAATATTGTACAGTCTATAACGGCTAGATTTTTTGGTATTTTATACAAGTGGAGGGGGGCCTAGAGAGACAGAAACCAAACTGGCTTTCTCCATGTCAATTAATATTGTACAGTCTATAATGGCTGAATTTTTTGTTTTTTTAAAAAAGTGGAGGGGGCCTATAGAGACAGAAAGCAAACTGTCTTTTTCCATTTCTTTACATATTTAACTATATGTGTAGGGTGTTATATAGATTCAAAGACGATGGCTGCATTGCCAATATGCATAGATGGAGAGGAAGACAATCTGTTTTGTGTGTAGAATAAATGAAGGCCTACCAACGAAGAATTAAACAGTTTTTTTGGATGATTTATTACCTCAACAATTAGATTACTTATCTCTAAAACAGTTGGAGCACTAAATTGGGTTATTTTAGGCACAAAAACATGTATTTTCCAACAAAATAGCAAAACAAAACCAAACAAAACCAAAACCAAAACCAAAACACGCAATGGCGGTTTTGGAAAACCAAAACCAAAACACGACGGTAATCCAGATCCAAAACCGAATCCAAAACCAAAACACGGGGGTCAGTGACCATCTCTAGTAATGAGGGACCACAGTGTGATGCAGTGTAATGATAAAGGAGAGCACAATGTGATGAGAGGGACAGTAATGAGGGACCACAGTGTGATGCAGTGTAATGATAGAGGAGAGCACAGTGTGATGAGGGGGACAGTAATGAGGGGTCACAGTGTGATGCAGTGTAATGATAAAGGAGGGCACAGTGTGATGAGAGGGACAGTAATGAGGGACCACAGTGTGATGTAGTGTAATGATAAAGGAGAGCACAGTGTGATGAGAGGGACAGTAATGAGGGACCACAGTGTGATGCAGTGTAATGATAAAGGAGGGCACAGTGTGATGAGAGGGACAGTAATGAGGGACCACAGTGTGATGCAGTGTAATGATAAAGGAGAGCACAGTGTGATGAGAGGGACAGTAATGAGGGGCCACAGTGTGATGTAGTGTAATGATAAAGGAGAGCACAGTGTGATGAGAGGGACAGTAATGAGGAGTCACAGTGTGATGCAGTGTAATGATAAAGGAGGGCACAGTGTGATGAGAGGGACAGTAATGAGGGACCACAGTGTGATGTAGTGTAATGATAAAGGAGGGCACAGTGTGATGAGAGGGACAGTAATGAGGGACCACAGTGTGATGCAGTGTAATGATAAAGGAGAGCACAGTGTGATGAGAGGGACAGTAATGAGGGACCACAGTGTGATGCAGTGTAATGATAAAGGAGAGCACAGTGTGATGAGAGGGACAGTAATGAGGGGCCACAGTGTGATGTAGTGTAATGATAAAGGAGAGCACAGTGTGATGAGAGGGACAGTAATGAGGGGTCACAGTGTGATGCAGTGTAATGATAAAGGAGAGCACAGTGTGATGAGAGGGACAGTAATGAGGGACCACAGTGTGATGCAGTGTAATGATAAAGGAGAGCACAGTGTGATGAGAGGGACAGTAATGAGGGACCACAGTGTGATGCAGTGTAATGATAAAGGAGGGCACAGTGTGATGAGAGGGACAGTAATGAGGGACCACAGTGTGATGCAGTGTAATGATAAAGGAGAGCACAGTGTGATGAGAGGGACAGTAATGAGGGACCACAGTGTGATGTAGTGTAATGATAAAGGAGGGCACAGTGTGATGAGAGGGACAGTAATGAGGGACCACAGTGTGATGCAGTGTAATGATAAAGGAGGGCACAGTGTGATGAGAGGGACAGTAATGAGGGACCACAGTGTGATGCAGTGTAATGATAAAGGAGGGCACAGTGTGATGAGAGGGACAGTAATGAGGGACCACAGTGTGATGCAGTGTAATGATAGAGGAGAGCACAGTGTGATGAGGGGGACAGTAATGAGGGGTCACAGTGTGATGCAGTGTAATGATAAAGGAGGGCACAGTGTGATGAGAGGGACAGTAATGAGGGGCCACAGTGTGATGTAGTGTGATGATAAAGGAGAGCACAGTGTGATGAGAGGGACAGTAATGAGGGGCCACAGTGTGATGCAGTGTAATGATAAAGGAGGGCACAGTGTGATGAGGGGGACAGTAATGAGGGGTCACAGTGTGATGCAGTGTAATGATAAAGGAGGGCACAGTGTGATGAGAGGGACAGTAATGAGGGGCCACAGTGTGATGTAGTGTAATGATAAAGGAGAGCACAGTGTGATGAGAGGGACAGTAATGAGGGGCCACAGTGTGATGTAGTGTAATGATAAAGGAGGGCACAGTGTGATGAGGGACAGTAATGAGGGGCCACAGTGTGATGTAGTGTAATGATAAAGGAGGGCACAGTGTGATGAGAGGGACAGTAATGAGTAGAGATGGGCGGGTCCGGTTCTCCGAGAACCGAACCCACCCGAACTTTGGGTATCCGAGTACCGAGCTGAGCAGCTCGGTACTCTCCCGCCCATTCCGAATCCAAATCGAGGCCGAATGTCATTGTGACGTCGTCGGATCTCGGGGCTCGGTTCTCGCGATACTTCAACTTTATAAATACACGCCTCCACAGCAATCCATCGCCATTTGACAGAGGGAGAGAGCAGGGTGTAGTCATAGGCTAATTAGAGCAGGGACAGAGAATACAATATTGTTCTTGCAATTGCTCTAACCAAAATCGCTAGTGCAGAGAGGAGGATAGAGGTTTATTATTTTTTCTTCATATTTGGCACTCCCCAGCGCTTTTGGGGTGTCCCCCATAATTGTGCATAAATATTTCTGGCTGTCAAAAGTCATATCTGTCAGCAGTATCTACTAAATAATTTTTAGCACTCCTCAGTGCTTTTGGGGTGTCCTCCCTAATTGTGCATTAATATTTCTGGCTGTCAAAAGTCATATCTGTCAGCAGTATCTACTAAATAATTTTTAGCACTCCTCAGTGTTTTTGGGGTGTCCTCCCTAATTGTGCATTAATATTTCTGGCTGTCAAAAGTCATATCTGTCAGCAGTATCTACTAAATAATTTTTAGCACTCCTCAGTGCTTTTGGGGTGTCCTCCCTAATTGTGCATTAATATTTCTGGCTTTCAAAAGTCATATCTGTCAGCAGTATCTACTAAATAATTTTTAGCACTCCCCAGTGGTTTGCGCTCAGAATGGATTCAAAGCAGTCCACATATGATCGGAATGAGCAACCAGGTTCTGTCACCAGTCCTGATGTTAGTGTTCCCAGTACGTCATCTGGCCAAGGCGATGTCAAACAACAGAGTGTTTTCAAATTAGTGCAAAAAACAAAAACCCAAAAAAATTTACTGTATTGAAGCGAAAAAGAAGTGTAACTGAGCAAAAGTTAAGTGACGATAAAAAAAAAATTGCAAGCATGCCATTCTACACACGCAGTGGCAAAGAGAGAATGAGGCCTTCACCTTTGGCTATTAGTGGCAGATCCCAAAAAGTTACCCAGCCTACAATTGGTGCACAACTACTGTTACGCGTCAAAGCCGAGCTGCAAGATAACAGTGAGGCATTACAGGAGAATATTTGCTCTGATTCACAAATGACAACAATCCCTGTGGAGAGTCCATCCAACAGTGGGATGTCTAATCGTGAGCATTCTGCTGATGTGTGCCTTAATAGCCCGAGTGTAGCCGGTGATACCCAAATTGAGGATGCCACTTTGGAATTAGAAGAGGATGAGGGGGAGATTTGTGTAGGCGACGAGGGCGCTAATGATGATGTTGATGATTATGATGCAGACAGATACCAAATTGCCTTTGTCCATTTCAATTTATATTGTACAGTATATAACGGCTGAATTTATTAGTATTTTATACAAGTTGAGGGGGGCCTAGAGAGACAGAAACCAAACTGGCTTTCTCCATGTCAATTAATATTGTACAGTCTATATATAACGGCTGGATTTTTTGGTATTTTATACAAGTGGAGGGGGGCCTAGAGAGACAGAAACCAAACTGGCTTTCTCCATGTCAATTAATATTGTACAGTCTATAATGGCTGAATTTTTTGTTTTTTTAAAAAAGTGGAGGGGGCCTATAGAGACAGAAAGCAAACTGTCTTTTTCCATTTCTTTACATATTTAACTATATGTGTAGGGTGTTATATAGATTCAAAGACGATGGCTGCATTGCCAATATGCATAGATGGAGAGGAAGACAATCTGTTTTGTGTGTAGAATAAATGAAGGCCTACCAACGAAGAATTAAACAGTTTTTTTGGATGATTTATTACCTCAACAATTAGATTACTTATCTCTAAAACAGTTGGAGCACTAAATTGGGTTATTTTAGGCACAAAAACATGTATTTTCCAACAAAATAGCAAAACAAAACCAAACAAAACCAAAACCAAAACCAAAACACGCAATGGCGGTTTTGGAAAACCAAAACCAAAACCAAAACACGACGGTAATCCAGATCCAAAACCGAATCCAAAACCAAAACACGGGGGTCAGTGACCATCTCTAGTAATGAGGGACCACAGTGTGATGCAGTGTAATGATAAAGGAGGGCACAGTGTGATGAGGGACAGTAATGAGGGGCCACAGTGTGATGCAGTGTAATGATAAAGGAGGGCACAGTGTGATGAGAGGGACAGTAATGAGGGGCCACAGTGTGATGTAGTGTAATGATAAAGGAGAGCACAGTGTGATGAGAGGGACAGTAATGAGGGGCCACAGTGTGATGCAGTGTAATGATAAAGGAGGACACAGTGTGATGAGAGGGACAGTAATGAGGGACCACAGTGTGATGCAGTGTAATGATAAAGGAGAGCACAGTGTGATGAGAGGGACAGTAATGAGGGGCCACAGTGTGATGTAGTGTAATGATAAATGAGAGCACAGTGTGATGAGAGGGACAGTAATGAGGAGTCACAGTGTGATGCAGTGTAATGATAAAGGAGGGCACAGTGTGATGAGAGGGACAGTAATGAGGGACCACAGTGTGATGTAGTGTAATGATAAAGGAGGGCACAGTGTGATGAGAGGGACAGTAATGAGGGACCACAGTGTGATGCAGTGTAATGATAAAGGAGAGCACAGTGTGATGAGAGGGACAGTAATGAGGGGCCACAGTGTGATGCAGTGTAATGATAAAGGAGAGCACAGTGTGATGAGAGGGACAGTAATGAGGGGCCACAGTGTGATGTAGTGTAATGATAAAGGAGAGCACAGTGTGATGAGAGGGACAGTAATGAGGGGTCACAGTGTGATGCAGTGTAATGATAAAGGAGAGCACAGTGTGATGAGAGGGACAGTAATGAGGGACCACAGTGTGATGCAGTGTAATGATAAAGGAGAGCACAGTGTGATGAGAGGGACAGTAATGAGGGACCACAGTGTGATGCAGTGTAATGATAAAGGAGGGCACAGTGTGATGAGAGGGACAGTAATGAGGGACCACAGTGTGATGCAGTGTAATGATAAAGGAGAGCACAGTGTGATGAGAGGGACAGTAATGAGGGACCACAGTGTGATGTAGTGTAATGATAAAGGAGGGCACAGTGTGATGAGGGGGACAGTAATGAGGGACCACAGTGTGATGCAGTGTAATGATAAAGGATGGCACAGTGTGATGAGAGGGACAGTAATGAGGGACCACAGTGTGATGCAGTGTAATGATAAAGGAGGGCACAGTGTGATGAGAGGGACAGTAATGAGGGACCACAGTGTGATGCAGTGTAATGATAAAGGAGGGCACAGTGTGATGAGAGGGACAGTAATGAGGGGCCACAGTGTGATGCAGTGTAATGATAAAGGAGGGCACAGTGTGATGAGAGGGACAGTAATGAGGGGTCACAGTGTGATGCAGTGTAATGATAAAGGAGGGCACAGTGTGATGAGAGGGACAGTAATGAGGGGCCACAGTGTGATGCAGTGTAATGATAAAGGAGGGCACAGTGTGATGAGAGGGACAGTAATGAGGGACCACAGTGTGATGTAGTGTAATGATAAAGGAGAGCACAATGTGATGAGAGGGACAGTAATGAGGGGCTGCAGTGTGATGCAGTGTAATGATAAAGGAGGGCACAGTGTGATGAGAGGGACAGTAATGAGGGACCACAGTGTGATGTAGTGTAATGATAAAGGAGAGCACAGTGTGATGAGAGGGACAGTAATGAGGGCCCACAGTGTGATGCAGTGTAATGATAAAGGAGGGCACAGTGTGATGAGAGGGACAGTAATGAGGGGCCACAGTGTGATGCAGTGTAATGATAAAGGAGGGCACAGTGTGATGAGAGGAACAGTAATGAGGGACCACAGTGTGATGTAGTGTAATGATAAAGGAGAGCACAATGTGATGAGAGGGACAGTAATGAGGGGCCACAGTGTGATGCAGTGTAATGATAAAGGAGGGCACAGTGTGATGAGAGGGACAGTAATGAGGGACCACAGTGTGATGTAGTGTAATGATAAAGGAGAGCACAATGGGATGAGAGGAACAGTAATGAGGGGCCACAGTGTGATGCAGTGTAATGATAAAGGAGGGCACAGTGTGATGAGAGGGACAGTAATGAGGGACCACAGTGTGATGTAGTGTAATGATAAAGGAGAGCACAGTGTGATGAGAGGGACAGTAATGAGGGGCCACAGTGTGATGCAGTGTAATGATAAAGGAGAGCACAGTGTGATGAGAGGGACAGTAATGAGGGACCGCAGTGTGATGCAGTGTAATGATAAAGGAGAGCACAGTGTGATGAGAGGGACAGTAATGAGGGACCACAGTGTGATGTAGTGTAATGATAAAGGAGAGCACAATGTGAAGAGAGGGACAGTAATGAGGGGCCGCAGTGTGATGCAGTGTAATGATAAAGGAGGGCACAGTGTGATAAGAGGGACAGTAATGAGGGACTGCATGGTGATGCAGGAGGAGCAGCGTGATGTGTGGTGGCACATAGTTTACTCTTCTACTTAACTATAGGAGTATATGCCATGCTAAAAATATAGTGCTGTGGATTGTTTCAGGGAGGGAGGGAGGGGTGGGGCCCAAACAAATATCTTGCCTAAGGCCCCATGAGGTCTAAATCCGGCTCTGTACAGGAGGCATGTGTGGTATGCAGATGAAGGGGACCTGTTTGCCCAGGGGGGGCCCATATTTGTAAGATCCACGAATCTTCTTGCTTGCTTGAAGAAAAATAAAAAAAGGAGGAGCCTCCGCAAACAGCTCCTACTGTGTAGGAGCTCCGATACGCAATGAGCTTAGCTAGGTCTATTTACAGTATTAGGTGAGTTTCCCACGCTGGTGGGAAAATTCCCTAATACTATATATAAACCTAATGCAATGAACTAAGTTTATTGCGTATCAGAGCTTCTACAAAGTAGGAGCTCCGATGCGCAATGAGCTTAGCTCATTGCGGTTGTTCTATTTATAGTATTAGAGGATTTTCCCACCAGCGTGGGAAACTCACCTAATACTGTAAATAGACCTAGCGCAAGCTCATTGCGTTTCAGAGCTCCTACTAGGTAGGAGCGGTTTACGGCGGCTCCTCCCTTTTTTATTTTTCTTCAAGCAAGCAAGAAGAATCGTGGATCTTACAAATATGGGCCCCCCTTGGGCGAAGAACTGAAGACTTCAAGCAACAATGGGCCCCCCCTGGGCAGAAGAAGTGAACAGATTACAAGCATGTACATTTGGAAATACAAATTTATTTTGGACAATTACAAGCATGGACATTTGGAAATACAAATTTATTTTGGACAATTACAAGCATGGACTTTTGGAAATACAAATTTCTTTGGGACAATTACAAGCATGGACATTTGGAAGTACAAATTTCTTTGGGACAGGGGCAAGCCGGACTTTTGGAAGTACAAATTTCTTTGTGACAGGGGCAAGCTGGACTTGGGATACAAATTTATTTTGGACATTAGTGACAGTCATTTTTGGATTGAAAGCTGCTGACAAGAGAAGAAAACTTCATTGGTGAGTATAGGGTATTTATTATTTTTCATAAAATTATGTGGTGTAAATGAGGGTATTTACTGTATTTATTGTGGGTTTATTATTTTTAATAAAGGTTAGTGGTTTTAACGAGGGTGTTGTGGATTTGTAAATATTTTGTTTGTGGAACTACAGGTTCCAGCCAGCCGTGTGTGTCAGGGCATGTTGGCACTTGTGGTTCTCCACAAGTTCTAGGGACATGTGGGTGTCCCTACTGGGGGGGCCCGCTCATTTTTTTCGGCGGACCCCATTCCCTAGGGAATCCAACCCAGCGCTGAACAGTCGGGGGTTGGTTAGTCATTATGGCAGGGACACCCCTGCCGATTGGTGTCCCCCTGCTATAGTGCCTCCAACTCCTGCTGGTTTGCCTAGTGCTGGTTCCATGAAAATCGGGGGGACCCCATGCAAATTTTTCCCCAGATTTTCATGGAACCAGCAGTAGTCTTGCAGCACTAGGGTTAAGACTAAATAGAGGGGGAATACCACGCTTTTTTTTTTTTTTAACTTTGATCTATTCTTTACAGTTTTTACAGTTGCCGGAGCTCTGGCAGCTGTATGACAGGTAGTGTAGCAGTGATGTGTTTATACAACTCGCTGCTACAACACGGGAGAGTTAGCTAACACAGGAGTGTTTTACATTGCAGCAAATCGCCAGAGATGACCAGCGATTTTGAAGATCAGGGTCAAAATCGCAGCTTGATACATTTCAGAAAATTGTAACTAAAATCGCGGGTTATCACCTGCGATTTGCAGCGATTTTAACACGCTGAAAATAAATCGCACCTTTATACATTTACCCCCATGTGGTTGTTTTTGATTAACCCTTTGTCACACAAACGTCACGCAGGCTCAGGTGAGGGCTGTTTGTGACAGTCTTCATCACATTCCACCTCCCCACTGTCTGTTGGAAGCGTTATACTATCCTCTTTGAACATTGTTTTCGTGGAGGGTCTCAATCATCCGGTCAACCTGAAAAAGGTCCAAACTCACCTTAAAGGTTTACAGCCTCACATTGTGTTCCTTCAAGAAACTCACTGGGAAACAACGGAACGAGGAACATTACGAGACTTCTGGATAGGGGAATGCATTTACGCCCCGTATGTTAATAAAAAAGAGGAACTGCTATTTTGTTTAATAAATCACTCCTCTATACTATTCATCAGAAATGTATCGATCCTGAGGGTAGAGGTGTCATAGTAGATGAACAGGACAACAAGACGAAGGCATTCGCTTCATGCAGGAAGTGAATTTTCTTAAACTCTCACCAGAGGAGCGACTGGCTTTAACTCAGACGTGTCAAACTCATGGCCCACGGGCCGCATGCGGCCAAAATGCAAATATTTTGTGGTCCCGCATTACTATGGAAAAACAAGTGGAATGTGGCCTGTGTTTTATTTTATTCGGTTAAATGGTTTAAAAGTTCTCTGAATTCGACAGTACAGTTTGCTTGTGAGTTTAGTCAACCTTCCCTAGCAGTGTCACGTGTGCGCGCCGTTTCCGCTCATCTCCCTCTTCCCACCCTGTATGTTGTTGCGCGCAGTCAGAACAGTACGCTTACGTAATTCAAGCAAACTGCCTGGTACTTGGTAATCTGTGAATGTTTGTGCTCAAAACATTATCATTATTTGTTTGGTAAGTTGGTGTCCAAGTACATTTATATGAGTTTGTCTATTGTTTATCAAATGTATTACCCGTTTGTGCTGACGATGGTTATTTATTTATTTTTAGTTTTCTTGCGGCCCACACTATCTTAGACTTTGATTATTTGTCCTAATTGGGGTTTTGACTTTAACATGCCTGCTTTAGATGAACCGATCATGGAACAAGAAGTCAATAATGCCATTAAATTGCTACCTAATGGCAAAACTCTCCTGATGGCTTTGGAGCAGAAGATTTAAAGGCTTTGAGAGAGGAACTTGTCTCCATGTTGACGATTCTGTATAATCATATTCTCTCCTCTGGTGAAACTCCACAGCGATTCAATGAAGCCAGAACTATTGTCTTGCCAAAACCTGATAGGGATCCCATCTCAGTCAACACTTACTGGCCAACATCTCTCCTTAACCTGAATTTCAAGCTTCTTACCAAATTAATGGCAAATAGATTACAGACCATTATGTCTTGTCTGATCTCTCCTACTCAGCTGGGATTTCTTGAACATGGGCCATCGGTTAGGGGAATCCACACAGCCCTTACGGAAATCACAGCCACCACCCAATTCAAACATAAATATAATTTACTTGTAAATCTTAATGCTGAAAAGGTCCCATCTGACTTGACTTTTAAAATTTCAACACTTTGACCCCATATTTCGAAAACTTGTGAACACCATATACAATGACCCTCATGAACATGCCACAGTAAATGTTGTCAAATTCACCTCTTTCCCCTTGGGGAGAGAAACAAGGCAGGGATGTCCCCTTTCCCCACTTCTCTTCAACCTAGCCTTAGACCTGTTCCTGCGCCACTTGTTTCAGGGAACTGATTTTTAGGGCATCACGATCGGCAATTGTGGAGTTAAAATAGTTGCTTTTGGGGACGATATACTCCTCTTCATCTCAAATCCAAAATGGTCTATCCCCTTATTCTCGAGTTTATTGACAGATTTGCTAGTTTTGCCAGATTTACGATAAATTTGGATAAACCTGAAGCTTTGGCAATATTTGGGCAGGTAAGATTGGGGTAGTAATCCACCTTGCCTTCCCACTGGGCCTCTAAATACATCTATCACAGATCTCACCTGCTATTCTGTCTTGGATTACTGATATAATGGTTTCCCTTTACTACCGCTACCATTTGGTGTGCTCAGCGTTCCTTTCTGAGTACATTGGATGGTAGCTGCTGAGCATGGGCAAGCCCAGCACTTTCAAACCTCCCCTGGATTCACTAACGCACTTCTACCTTCTGTTGTCCTTCAGGTCTCACCCCCTGTGAGGACGCTGTTCTCTCTGACTCCTGTCATCTTCTATTGGTATCGTTTGTACTCAAGATACCATTTCCACGATCAAGATCTGTGGAAAACCTGCAGCACATTGCACATCATCGTTGAACCTGTTTCCAAGCGATACTGTCCATCAGGAATTCAGCACTTCAGTTACCTGCAGCTGTCACTTCTCGATTATACTCATGTTACCTGTTCCACGATCAAGATCTGTGGCTAATCTGCAGAGCATCGTGTATCATCATCAATCCTTTTTCTAGACTATCCACCAGGATCTCAGCGCTCTAGTGCTCTGCAGCTCATCGCCTCTTCCTCTAGTTTGGGTCATCCACCTCTCAACCATGGTTGTGGCCTGCTCCTCAGAGCACTGCACATCAGCATCAATCCTGTGCTCTATTTCCTAATAGGATCTCCGTGCTCCAGTGCTCTGTTGCCATTCCATCTCGTTCCTCAGATCCATCTATGTACTTACCTTCCAGCCCAGCCTCTCGTCTCATCTGTGTCCGGGTCGTCCTACCATGCTCTGTGCCTCCTAGAGGGCCGCGACTTGCGGTTAGACAGCAGCCAAGCCCCTATCCGCTTGTGGGGATCTCTGGTGAATATCTCTCTTCCCGTTAGGCACCTCTTGGAGTTTAGTCATCACCTGAGCAGGGTTCGAGGTCTATTCTAACATCTGACACCATGACAACATCACATTTTTGGGCATTGCTGTTCCATCTCATCCTTCCGACCTTTATACTTATAATGTTAAACCTATCATGAAACACATACGAGATGAGCTTGACATGTGGCACAACTTGAACATTAATCTACTGGGCCGCTGCAACTTGATAAAAATGTCCTGTTTCCCCAAACATTTGTATGTTATGCAGATGACTCCCCCCCTCTTCAAGAAGGTGGATCTGCACAAATGAAATGCTTGCATCACACGTATTGTGTGGCACTCAAAAAGGGCGATAATCAGTCTTTTTAAGTTGCATGGGGTGCCATCAGTTTGCACAATCTTAAGCATTACAATATTGCCTGCCTATTACATCACGCTATTGATTGGATCGGAGGTCATAGCCTATACTCTGACATCTTACTAGATACTCAGTTGTGTGCTACACTATCTCTTAACTATGTACTCCATGCGCCCTTGAACACATTATGCAGTCCCACCTCTCTTGCACCCCATTCTTTACATTAATTATTTTCAACTTGTGTCAGGTGAGTCCCAGGTCTCCCGTGGCTGCTAGTGCTTGGGAAAGACTTGCCTTTAAAAGCTGTGTGCAGGTAAGCCTTTGGCACAGATAAATAGAAAAAAAAAAGTGGTGGTAGTCATTAAACTGAAGGCTTATATTCCGACACTAGTTATGCCTATAGAGTAAGCACGACTCACCTAATTTCTGACTTGAAATTAGACATCTGCATTCCTCCCAACATTTAGAAACCCAAAAGAGAGACAACATAAGCTCTGCCCCCGGTCCACCCAAACGCTGTCCACAAATGGCATATTTCCATAAAGCTCCACCGACTTTGATGCTAAACCCCACCCGTTTTGCGGTCTGCAAATTGGGTTGTCCCGCCCAAATCAGGACAGTTGGGAGGCATGTCTAAGGGTACATGGGTATGTAGAAGGGGATACATCAGGAGTAGAGAATATTTTTAGATGGGGTACAGGGAGATAAAGCAGGAGTGGGATACATTAGGGGTATAGGGGGATATAATAGGGGTACAAGGGTATGTAGAAGTGGGTGGGGTACATTAGGGATACAGGACATATTTATTAGTAGTATAGGAGGATATAATAGGGATACAGGGGTATAGAGCATGGGATACAGTAGGAGTACGGAATATGTTTAGTAGGGGTACAAGGGGAAATAGCAGGGGTGGGATAGATTAGGTGTACAGAATATATTTAGATGGGGTACAAGGGGATATAGCAGGGGGTGGGATACATTGGCGGTACAGGCAGCAAGCAGGGGTCCCTGTGCAACTGGGTCAGGACTACATCTCCCGGCATGCTGTGTGGCATGGGCCGGAAGTGGCACTGAGTGGTGGGTGGGCAAGCCGTCCAGTGAGAGCGCTGGGTGTTGGAGGGTGCAGCAGCAGTGACAATACAACAAGATGGTGCTATGGTGTGGTGAGTGCCAGGCCCGGGGGGAGAGGGGCAGTTGGGGTGGGGGGCTTATCGGAACAAGCTGTAAGGCGGACAGGTCAGCGGGAAAGTCCACTGAAATCTGGAGTGCTGGGAAGTAGTAAGTTAGGAGGAGGAATGCTGGACTGGACTCCGTACTGAAATCAATGCCTGGAATCTGGACCTGATGGACTGGAACCTGGACTACGGAACAGGGGGGACCTGAACCCACAACCAGAGACTCAGTACCTCCAAGAACGCAGAGACTCAGGCAAATATAGTACCACAACTAGAACTGGGGAAAACTCAGATACAGAGGATATACAGGGATGGCAACCTCCTGAACAGACTGGAACTGGCCCTGGACAACTCAGAACCTGGCTTAGGCCTAGAACTGGAAGTCAGTACCCAGAGACACAGAAATGACTCCAGAAGGTGTATGACTCAGAACAACAACCTACAACCCCAGATAGCCAGTAGAAGAGACAGGAATAGATTGATGAGAGGAGGATCCACACCGAAGATAATAGCTGGAATCTGTACACAAGCAGTTGGAATGAAGGTGAATCCACACGAGGAATAACTAACCAAAGTATTTATTTCAGCAGGCAGAATGAAGCTAAATTCACACAAAGGGTTAATGGTTTGCAGTTCATATAACAGCCACACGATGAAGCTGAATTCACACAAAGGGTTAATGGTTTGCAGTTCATATAACAGCCAAAGAGTGAAGCTAAACACACTCAGAGGGTTAATGGTTTGCAGCTTATATAACAGCATACACGATGAAGCTGAGCTCACTCAGAGTTAAATTCATAAAGCAGAAATTCATAAAACAGTAAACAGGATGAAGCTGAATTCACACAAATGATAATAGTTGGGATCTGTATACAGCAGACAGGAATTAAGCAGCAAACAACAGCAACTGTGTGGAACTAGAAACTAGGAAAGTGTTGCACTGGCAATTTGCTGAGTGTAGGAGGAGACTCTTATAGTCTGCAGAGGAAGCCAATTAGAGGATGAGATCAGGTGTTCAGACTCAGCAGGATGTTTAGCATATGTCTCACCCAAGATGGCAGCCTCCAGTACTGCAGACAGAAGTCACACTAGTCCCAGGATGGATTGCTGCATTCGACGAGGGAGATGTACGATCATATGGTACCGCCGAGTGGTGTAAACAGGGCTAAGACCCCGATTCGTGACACCAGAGTTACGACCATTAATTAAAATGAAGGACAGTAGTGGATCCAGGGAGAAAAAGGACTACAATATTGGGGCAGGAGAGATTTTCCTGATTGGCGGTTGCTTCATGTGGATCAATTTCAAATATAAGATAGGGATTGCAGGAGAACCAAATAGGTTGAACTTGATGGACTGGGGTCTTTTTTCAACCTCATCAACTATGTCACTATGTGTAAAACAAGACACCGAGACCTCCAGACTACAATACATGATGGATCCGGGGGTAGTAACGGCTCAGTGCTGCACACAGTGATCAGTGCACTGGTAGTGAGTGTGTCTATGAAGACAGATCCATGTGTGTGTGTGACATCACCGGGTCACGTGGTTACAGCAGTCACATGGTACACAGTCACTGTGACATCACCGGGTCACGTGGGTACAGCAGTCACATGGTACACAGTCACTGTGACATCACCGGGTCACGTGGTTAAAGCAGTCACATGGTACACAGTCACTGTGACATCACCGGGTCATGTGGTTACAGCAGTCACATGGTACACAGTCACTGTGACATCACCGGGTCATGTGGTTACAGCAGTCACATGGTACACAGTCACTGTGACATCACCGGGTCACGTGGGTACAGCAGTCACATGGTACACAGTCACTGTGACATCACCGGGTCACGTGGTTAAAGCAGTCACATGGTACACAGTCACTGTGACATCACCGGGTCATGTGGTTACAGCAGTCACATGGTACACAGTCACTGTGACATCACCGGGTCATGTGGTTACAGCAGTCACATGGTACACAGTCACTGTGACATCACCGGGTCACGTGGTTACAGCAGTCACATGGTACACAGTCACTGTGACATCACCGGGTCATGTGGTTACAGCAGTCACATGGTACACAGTCACTGTGACATCACCAGGTCACGTGGTTACAGCAGTCACATGGTACACAGTCACTGTGACATCACCGGGTCATGTGGTTACAGCAGTCACATGGTACACAGTCACTGTGACATCACCAGGTCACGTGGTTACAGCAGTCACATGGTACACAGTCACTGTGACATCACCGGGTCATGTGGTTACAGCGGTCACATGGTACACAGTCACTGTGACATCACCGGGTCATGTGGTTACAGCGGTCACATGGTACACAGTCACTGTGACATCACCGGGTCACGTGGTTACAGCAGTCACATGGTACACAGTCACTGTGACATCACCAGGTCACGTGGTTACAGCGGTCACATGGTACACAGTCACTGTGACATCACCGGGTCACGTGGTTACAGCGGTCACATGGTACACAGTCACTGTGACATCACCGGGGCACGTGGTTACAGCGGTCACATGGTACACAGTCACTGTGACATCACCGGGGCACGTGGTTACAGCGGTCACATGGTACACAGTCACTGTGACATCACCGGGTCACGTGGTTACAGCGGTCACATGGTACACAGTCACTGTGACATCACCGGGTCACGTGGTTACAGCGGTCACATGGTACACAGTCACTGTGACATCACCGGATCATGTGGTTACAGCAGTCACATGGTACACAGTCACTTTGACATCACCGGGTCACGTGGTTACAGCGGTCACATGGTACACAGTCACTGTGACATCACTGGGTCACGTGGTTACAGCAGTCACATGGTACACAGTCACTGTGACATCACCAGGTCATGTGGTTACAGCAGTCACATGGTACACAGTCACTGTGACATCACCGGGTCATGTGGTTACAGCAGTCACATGGTACACAGTCACTGTGACATCACCGGGTCACGTGGTTAAAGCAGTCACATGGTACACAGTCACTGTGACATCACCGGGTCATGTGGTTACAGCAGTCACATGGTACACAGTCACTGTGACATCACCGGGTCATGTGGTTACAGCAGTCACATGGTACACAGTCACTGTGACATCACCAGGTCACGTGGTTACAGCAGTCACATGGTACACAGTCACTGTGACATCACCGGGTCATGTGGTTACAGCAGTCACATGGTACACAGTCACTGTGACATCACCAGGTCACGTGGTTACAGCAGTCACATGGTACACAGTCACGGTGACATCACCGGGTCATGTGGTTACAGCAGTCACATGGTACACAGTCACTGTGACATCACCGGGTCACGTGGTTACAGCGGTCACATGGTACACAGTCACTGTGACATCACCGGGTCACGTGGTTACAGCGGTCACATGGTACACAGTCACTGTGACATCACCGGATCATGTGGTTACAGCAGTCACATGGTACACAGTCACTGTGACATCACCAGGTCACGTGGTTACAGCAGTCACATGGTACACAGTCACTGTGACATCACCGGGTCATGTGGTTACAGCGGTCACATGGTACACAGTCACTGTGACATCACCGGGTCATGTGGTTACAGCGGTCACATGGTACACAGTCACTGTGACATCACCGGGTCACGTGGTTACAGCAGTCACATGGTACACAGTCACTGTGACATCACCAGGTCACGTGGTTACAGCGGTCACATGGTACACAGTCACTGTGACATCACCGGGTCACGTGGTTACAGCGGTCACATGGTACACAGTCACTGTGACATCACCGGGGCACGTGGTTACAGCGGTCACATGGTACACAGTCACTGTGACATCACCGGGTCATGTGGTTACAGCAGTCACATGGTACACAGTCACTGTGACATCACCGGGTCACGTGGTTACAGCGGTCACATGGTACACAGTCACTGTGACATCACCGGGTCACGTGGTTACAGCGGTCACATGGTACACAGTCACTGTGACATCACCGGATCACGTGGTTACAGCAGTCACATGGTACACAGTCACTGTGACATCACCGGGTCACGTGGTTACAGCGGTCACATGGTACACAGTCACTGTGACATCACTGGGTCACGTGGTTACAGCAGTCACATGGTACACAGTCACTGTGACATCACCAGGTCATGTGGTTACAGCAGTGTGACAAAACGAGTGTGATATGTGATTATAGCAAATACTTTTTATAGCCTTCTTTTGTTTCCCCAGCTCACCAGACTATAACTGCATTGTCCAATAACATGCGGCTAAGGGGACATTGTAGTTCAGTGTACATATGTATATTGTTTATTGTATATTGATAACTTGAAGTAAGGTTGCTATTCATTGTCTTTAAAGTAAAGCCAGGGGGATTATGGGTAGGGATCAGGTTGCCATGTGCCTGAGTAGGAAAACTAATTAGTGTCCATTGTTCTCACCAGGCTAGTCCAGAGAGAGGCCATCTAACAGGGGAGATTCTCTGAAAGGACAGCTCATCTTCACTCCCCTGTCCAAACCCCCCCCACACGTAGTCCAGCACTGACCAATGGTTAAGTAGAATAGATGCAGGGGTTTGCCCAGGGAGGGGAAAGACTGGGGAAATTAGACCTGTGATATATAAGGAACAACTCCAGGGGGGAAGGGGGTTCATGCTTGGATTTCATTCAGGAAGGTGCAAGATGGAGTTTTGAATTGTCGTTTTCTAACTCGAGTCTATATATGCAGCTGAGAGGGATCCATGGGTCATGAAGTCTGGACAGCAGGTGACTATATCTCCTTAAGTTATTGGGGTAAGGGACAGATGATGTGGTAAATCTGCCTGGCATTTATTTACTGTGTGTACATAATATTGTAGTGTGATTTGTATGACAATAAATATACTGTTGTATTTTTATAACTGCATTTTGCCTGAGTGACCATACGAATCCTAGAAGGTACTGGGTAGCACTGGGCCAGATAAACCCGGTATCTTCACATTTTTGGTGGCAAGCAGTGGGGTCACTCAGTCCCAGGTCCTATCTGGGTAGAGCTGCAGGGGAACTGTATCGTGATACATTCCAGGGCTCTGCAAAGCAGTTAGCACTAGAAACCAGTTACCACATTATCCTGAACTTACTCCTAAAGGCTTTAAGGTAGAAAGTGTCACGAAAAGCGTTGTGGGCTTTAGGCGAGGGAAGATGCCGCCTAAGTGCCGATTTGATAAGGGGAAGCGCACCCCACCAGAGGAGAGTGGAAGATGGAACCGTGTTTCAAAGAGAGGAAATCCCAGTGAGGTGATCCCTGGAAGTAAAATGGGTGTGAGCTCTAGGAACAAAAGAGCAGATCACAGCCCAGTGTTGAAAAAGTTCCCAAAGGAAGGGATGAAGCAGTCCAGTACACCCAGGAGAAAGGTGTACTGGGATGAAGGACTGTGGGAGTGTCTGCAGGATGGAGATATGGATGTGTTGCACCACCCCACCACAATGCAGCACATTTTGGATTATTGGGATGAGGAGTGCCCAAAGATTATTATGTGGGAAGGAGCCAGTCTACAGGAGAAATTGGAGAACCTGTTGGATGTGTTCCTAATGTTGAAAGAGGAGGCAAGTGCCTGTAATTTTCGGGATGAACCAGCATGGGATGATTTTACACATGAAGTTATTTGTACTATGCAGAATCTGGCCAAGGGAGAATCCAGATACAACAATAATCAGCAGTACAAACAAGACGTAAATGGACTATTACAGCACAGGGACATGCCTGATGAATCCCTTGCAAATGTATTAATAGAATCTGTCCCATTAGCAGATTCTACAGATCCACTAGAGACAATGAGTATGGAGGAGCTGATAGTGGAATGCCAGATCCGGGGTGTACCTTACCTGTACTGCACACACATGGATATCCTGAAACGTTTGTTAAAAGATCAGGAGAATCCCATCAATGCCTTTAGTGTTTATAGAAAATGGATGCTCACTTTAGGTCCCCACATACCTCTCTGGGAACAAATGCAATGTCTGCAACAGAGTTTTGAAGAAGCAGAAGATGAGGTATGGCGACAAGGATTTACGGACACTGAAATGTGGCAGGATCAGTGTTATCGAGTGAATACTGAAAAATGCCAATTGGAATATCTTTTGTCACACTCTAAAAAGATGGCTGCTCAGTCTGTTAATCAGGGGGAGGTCCATCCCAGTGGATTAAATACAGTTGCCCAAGCTACTATCTTGGGGGAGACTGTAGAAGAACTGCTTGGTGAGGATGTTGTACCTCTGACTACTCAGAAAGGATTAGGAGAAATTCTCCCATTTGGTGACTTGGATGGAAAAGAGCTACCAAGTAAGTACCATGTAGTAGCATCTTCTGATAATTTGCCAGTGTTATTGGAACCTGAGACTGTGCCTGAGTTAGAACAGAATTACAGAAAAGACCAGTTATCCATCCCTGTTGTGCCTGAAAAGAATTTGTTTAATGAAGTAACGCAGGATACCGCATGTGTGCTCTCCGGGGCAAGTGATGTACAGCTGTACCCAATTGGGACAGAAGAGAATCATAAACTTGCGCAACATATGATCTCAGCAGAAATCATGTTTACAGACTGTATGACAGAATTAATGGGAGAGGATAAAGGAATTGTAATGTCAGGGGCCACTACCATGAGGCCCTGGGAAAATTACACTTATGCCTTCCCCTATGCAGAATTGGCAGATGAGGAGATGTTGACTGAGTGGGTGTCTGAGAGGGCACCAGTACAGCAAGATTCACCAGCCCCACCAGCTTTGATGCATCGCACTCCAGCTCCAAATCTGGGAATCCAAGACCCAATACCAGAGGCCTGCACTGGACCATCCACTTTGTTTTGCTGCCAGGAGGACAAGTCTGTGTCCAATGAGGATTCACACTACCCCGATGCGCCAGAGGCGAGGGAAGTAGTGCAACAGTTGGATGTGGTAGCAGGGGAGGGGAGATGCACACCAACATACTTACAGGGGCACCCACATGTGGTTTGGGAGGGGGACAGAGGATTCCTCATAAGCAAAGAATTAATGGAGCCCCCATGCTTGCCTGCCACTGGGCAGTTGTCCCATGAGTGTTTGGAGGAGGGGGGATTGGATCTTTGCCAGAAACAAACGGACAGGGTGCCAGAAAGTTTTCCTGCCACTTGGCAGTTTTCACTCGGATATGTGGGGGAGGGGAGCATGGCCTCCAGAAACAAAGGACAGGCCAAGGGACTATTTGCAGTTGGGCAATTAAGGGTGGACAAGGCACCCAAGGGATGTTGGACTACCACTCTCCTACCATGGATGTGTGCACCAGAGTGGCCCAGTTTTATTGTTGACTCATCTTATGACACAGGGCAGCATAAACCCCCACTCCAGCTGGGTGGGAAGATATGCCTGCAGCCATGGGACCCTGGTGGGAGAAAGAGGAACTGTGTACTGCTGTCTACCTTACCATCAGACCCAGGAGAAACCACAGCAGGCCAGAAACTTTGGACTTGTAAGAAATGATTACTTGGGGCTAGGGAGCCACTGGGAAACAAGGGCTAAAAAAAGTAGGGGAGGAATGTGACAAAACGAGTGTGATATGTGATTATAGCAAATACTTTTTATAGCCTTCTTTTGTTTCCCCAGCTCACCAGACTACAACTGCATTGTCCAATAACATGTGGCTAAGGGGACATTGTAATTCAGTGTACATATGTATATTGTTTATTGTATATTGATAACTTGAAGTAAGATTGCTATTCATTGTCTTTAAAGTAAAGCCAGGGGGATTATGGGTAGGGATCAGGTTGCCATGTGCCTGAGTAGGAAAACTAATTAGTGTCCATTGTTCTCACCAGGCTAGTCCAGAGAGAGGCCATCTAACAGGGGAGGTTCTCTGGAAGGACAGCTCATCTTCACTCCCCTGTCCAACCCCCCGTAGTCCAGCACTGACCAATGGTTAAGTAGAATAGACGCAGGGGTTTGCCCAGGGAGGGGAAAGACTGTGGAAATTAGACCTGTGATATTTAAGGAACAACTCCAGGGGGGAGGGGTGTTCATGCTTGGACTTCATTCAGGAAGGTGCAAGATGGAGTTTTGAATTGTCGTTTTCTAACTCGAGTCTATATATGCAGCTGAGAGGGATCCATGGGTCATGAAGTCTGGACAGCAGGTGACTATATCTCCTTAAGTTATTGGGGTAAGGGACAGATGATGTGGTAAATCTGCCTGGCATTTATTTACTGTGTGTACATAATATTGTAGTGTGATTTGTATGACAATAAATATACTGTTGTATTTTTATAACTGCATTTTGCCTGAGTGACCATACGAATCCTAGAAGGTACTGGGTAGCACTGGGCCAGATATACCCGGTATCTTCACAAGCAGTCACATGGTACATAGTCACTGTGACATCACCAGGTCACGTGGTTACAGCAGTCACATGGTACACAGTCACTGTGACATCACCGGGTCACGTGGTTACAGCAGTCACATGGTACACAGTCACTGTGACATCACCGGGTCATGTGGTTACAGCAGTCACATGGTACACAGTCACTGTGACATCACCGGGTCATGTGGTTACAGCAGTCACATGGTACACAGTCACTGTGACATCACCGGGTCACGTGGTTAAAGCAGTCACATGGTACACAGTCACTGTGACATCACCGGGTCATGTGGTTACAGCAGTCACATGGTACACAGTCACTGTGACATCACCGGGTCATGTGGTTACAGCAGTCACATGGTACACAGTCACTGTGACATCACCAGGTCACGTGGTTACAGCAGTCACATGGTACACAGTCACTGTGACATCACCGGGTCATGTGGTTACAGCAGTCACATGGTACACAGTGCAGGAGGCAGATAATAGGTAAGAAGGGGGATGTGATGGGGACGTGTGAGTACAGCTGCTGGGCAGAGGGGTGTAATAGTAACACAATGCTGTCCTCAGTATTATTGTGTTACTGACATTAGTGACACATGTACATGGGCAGACTGCCAGGTGACCTTTACATACTTCTCTAGGGTGTTGTCCCTGCTGACTGCACATGTCAGGAAGATAAGTTGTTGGAATGTGCCAAATAGACAATGGGTTTACTTATGATTATAAACATTACATGTGTTTTACTTTCATAACCATTTATGTCTGTGAATCTGATTGTCACCGGGAACAGGGTACATAGGTATATAAAGCATGAGCACAGAGGGGGGGGGGGGGGGGGGGGGGGGGGTGTGTGTAAATCATGGTCATTGATGGTCCTGATTAACGGGATGTGTGCTCCTCTTTTTCCCCAGCTGTTCTGTGATCTTGGTCTATTTCCTCCAGGCTGAAAACTGCTAAACTCCAAGGAGCAACTGTCTGACTCAGGTACACATAGGAGTTATATACATATATACAGTGCATGACTGATGCTGGTACATACATACTGCACCTCACCACTGCCTGCCAGATCATACATACATACTGCACCCCACCACTGCCTGCCAGATCATACATACATACTGCACCCCACCATCTCCTGCCAGAACATACATACATACTGCACCCCACCATCTCCTGCCAGAACATACATACATACTGCACCCTACCACTGCCTGCCAGATCATACATACATACATACTGCACCCCACCATCTCCTGCCAGAACATACATACATACTGCACCCCACCACTGCCTGCCAGATCATACATACATACTGCACCCCACCACTGCCTGCCAGATCATACATACTGCACCCCACCACTGCCTGCCAGATCATACATACATACTGCACCCCACCACTGCCTGCCAGATCATACATACATACTGCACCCCACCACTGCCTGCCAGATCATACATACATACTGCACCCCACCATCTCCTGCCAGAACATACATACATACTGCACCCCACCATCTCCTGCCAGATCATACATACATACTGCACCCCACCACTGCCTGCTAGATCATACATACATACTGCACCCCACCACTGCCTGCTAGATCATACATACATACTGCACCCCACCACTGCCTGGCAGATCATACATACATACTGCACCCCACCACTGCCTGCCAGGACATACATACATACTGCACCCCACCACTGCCTGCTAGATCATACATACATACTGCACCCCACCACTGCCTGGCAGATCATACATACTGCACCCCACCACTGCCTGCCAGGACATACATACATACTGCACCCCACCACTACCTGTCAGATCATACATACATACATACTGCACCCCACCACTGCCTGTCAGATCATACATACATACATACTGCACCCCACCACTGCCTGTCAGATCATACATACATACATACATACTGCACCCCACCACTGCCTGTCAGATCATACATACATACTGCACCCCACCACTGCCTGCCAGGACATACATACATACTGCACCCCACCACTACCTGTCAGATCATACATACATACATACATACATACATACATACTGCACCCCACCACTGCCTGTCAGATCATACATACTGCACCCCACCACTGCCTGTCAGATCATACATACATACATACTGCACCCCACCACTGCCTGTCAGATCATACATACATACATACTGCACCCCACCACTGCCTGTCAGATCATACATACATACATACATACTGCACCCCACCACTGCCTGTCAGATCATACATACATACATACTGCACCCCACCACTGCCTGTCAGATCATACATACATACATACTGCACCCCACCACTGCCTGGCAGATCATACATACATACATACATACTGCACCCCACCACTGCATGGCAGATCATACATACATACTGCACCCCACCACTGCCTGGCAGATCATACATACATACTGCACCCCACCACTACCTGCCAGAACATACATACATACTGCAGCCCACCACTGCCTGACAGATCATACATACATACTGCAGCCCACCACTGCCTGACAGATCATACATACATACTGCACCCCACCACTGCCTGACAGATCATACATACATACTGCACCCCACCACTGCCTGCCAGATCATACATACATACTGCAGCCCACCACTGCCTGGCAGATCATACATACATACTGCACCCCACCACTGCTTGGCAGATCATACATACATACTGCACCCCACCACTGCCTGGCAGATCATACATACATACTTCCTGCCATATCATACATACATACTGCACCCCACCACTACCTGCCAGATCATACATACATACTGCATCACTCAATATTTCACATTTGATACGGTTGTGTGTAGTGATGGTCACTGACCCCGTGTTTTGGTGTTGGTTTTGGTTTTGGATCTGGATTACCTTCGGATTTTGGTTTTGTTTTGCAATTTTGTTTAAAAATCAATTTGTTTGGGCCTAAATTAACCTAATTTAGTGTTTCACCTGTTTCTTGGATAAGTAAGGTAATTCTAAAGCTAATAAATTAGGAAAAAAACAGTTTAATCCCTGGTAGGCCTGGTTAATTCTGCACACAAACCTGATTGTCTTCCTCTCCATGTTAGCCTATTGGCAATGCAGCCATCATCTGCATCAGCCCCCCCTTCCCCCCTCCACTTGTAGTTAAATAGAAAAGAAGCAGCCTGCATAGACTGTACAATATAAAACAAGATGGACAAAGGTAGTTTGGTGGCTGTCTCTATAGGCCCCCCCTCCACTTGTAGCAAAATAGTAAAAAAATTCAGCCGGTATAGACTGTACCATAAAATAGAAATGGACAAAGGCAGTTTTGGTGTCTGTCTGTGTATGACACCCTACCCTTATCGTGAAATTGACAAAACAGCAGCCTTTCAAGACTGTACGTGATATAGAAATGCCCCAAAACCATTTCCTATTTGGTTGTAGATTACACCCTACACTTAAATAGAAAGTTTTAAAAAGATGTTATCATCATCATTTTCAGCTTCATCCTCACCCTCATCAGTGTGTACATCATCATCACAGACTATTAATTCATCTCCGCTTGAATCCGCCATTAAAGAACTGTCAGTGCTTGGATGTCTTTGATGGTAAAGGCCTTCCTCATGGAAGATGTAGTTCATTTTTATGAACATCATTTTCTCCACATTTTTTGGAAGTAACCTCTTACGTCGATCACTGACTAGGTTCCCTGCTGTGCTGAATATTCGTTCAGAGTACACACTGGAGGGTGGGCAGCTTAGGTATTGCAAAGCAAGTTTGTACATGAGTTTCCAAATGGCCTGCTTTTCTTCCCAGTAAGGAAAGGGACTGTCTGACATTTCCATATCAATTACCTCTTGAAAATAATCCTCCACCATCCTTTGCATGTTTATACTCGGATTGGATGGAGTTATGGGCAAGGTCACACATTTTTTTTGAAAAATCCTTCAAACCAGCCCAGATGTTAAACTGTTCTGGTCTGCCCTCTGCGTCTTCCCTGCTTCGTTTTGGAAAATTTTATTTTTTACGAGCAGCAGCTGCTTGAGTAACTGAAGGTGGCCAGGTCATCAAGCCGAGGCCCAGTTCAGCGGCCAACTTGCTGAGGAATAGCTCCTTGCAAAAGTTCACATCTCGCTCATTTTGAAGCAAAGACTCAATGTAGGTCATAAACCTTGGATCAAGCACAGTGGCCAAAACATAGTGATCCGAGTTCAAGATTTTAATTACTCGAGGATCATTGTGAAGCGAATTAAGTACTTGATCTACAAGGCCAACATACTTTGCGGAATGACTTGGCTCAAACTAGCAGAGTCTGCACTCACTTCACATGTCACAACTTCAAATGGTTTCAACACCTTGCACAGCACAGAAAGGATTCCCCACTGTGTAAGACTGAAATACATCCCCCCTCCTTTCCCAATGTCATGGCTTGTGCAATACACTTGGATGGGTTTGCGCTGTTCCTCCATCCTCTGAAGCATGTACAGGGTGGAATTCCACCTAGTTACCACCTCCTGCTTAAGTTGGTGGCAGGGCAAGTTAAACTGCTCTTGGAGCTGCTGCAATCTCCTACATGCTGTGGCAGAATGCCTGAAATGCCCTGAAATTTTACGTGCCACCAAAAGCATCTCCTGCACCTCACGGTTATTTCGTAGGAAGCTCTGCACCACCAAGTTAATGGTGTGAGCAAAACAGGGAATGTGTTGGAAATCACCCAGCTGTAATCCTCGCACTATATTGTTGGCATTATCAGAAATTACATATCCTGGGGAGAGTCCAAGTGGTATAAGCCATGTATCAATCACATCTCTTAGTTTGCGTAACAAATTGTCAGCTGTATGCCTGTTAGTGAAGCCGGTGATACAAAGAGTGGCCTGCCTGTGACAAATGTTACGTAGTGGTGTACATGCTGCTGCTGGTGAAGGTGAATGACCAACCCAGTGGGCTGTCACAATCATATAGTCCTTGGTTTGGCCACTTCCACTTGTCCACATATCTGTGGTTAAGTGGACAGTGGACAGAATGGCATTTTTCAGCGTAATCTCTACATTTTTACACACTTTTTCGTATAGTTGTGGAATAGCTTTACGGGAAAAATGGTGTCGCAATGGAATTTTGTAACGGGGACACGAAACCTCAGTGTGTTTATTGTAGATATTGGACGTAGATCTAACACTAACATGGCAGCCATGGCGTCTGTGATTCGCTTGGCGACTGGGTGACTGCTGTCATATTTTCTTCCCGTAGCAAATGATTGTTTCACAGTAATTTGTTGAAATGTAGGACTGCTCTTTTTCTTGGCCTTCCTCTGGGCTGACGATTCACCCCCAGCAGCAGCAACAGTGGGACTAACGCTTTCTTCAGAGGAATCAATAATAGTGCAGGAGTCATCCAACCTTAATAAGTGGGATGCCGGGCTAACTCCGAGCGCTACTGAGGATATTGATGAGGATGATGTGGTGGGTGTATTTTGTAGCCGTCGGAATGTCAGTGACCGGAGGGTCCTAGCTGATGATGGAGTGCTTGTAATTTTTTTGGAAGAACTTTCAGCTTTTCCCAACACTTTGCCATGAACTCTCGTCAAATGGCGTAACATAGACGAGGTTCCAAGATAGTTAAGGTCCCTCCCTCAACTGACTGTGGCTTGACATACACTACAAATGGCTATACAACTGTTGTCAGGATTTGAGTAGAAATAATTCCACACATAAGAAGTGGATTTTTTTGTTTTATGCCCAGGTATGACAATGGGCTTTTTCTTGTCACGTGCCAGAACTGCTGCCACTGGTGCAGGACTTACACAAACAACCTCATCCTCATCAACATCCTCATTAGTGTCCTCGTCGCCTACACAAATCTCCCTCTCATCCTCTTCTAATTCCAAAGTGGCATCCTCAATTTGTGTATCACCGGCTACACTCGGGCTGTTCAGGCACACATCAGCAGAACTGCTGAAAGGGCCCTTCTTCATGGGTACACTAACAGAATGCTCACAATTAGACATACCACTGGTGGATGGACTCTCCACAGGGATTGGTGTCATTTCTGATTCTGAGCATATATTTTCCTCTACTGCCATACTGTTTTCTTGCAGCTCGGCTTTCACGCGTAAAAGTAGTTGTGCACCACTTTTGGAATTCAAATTACTTGGTCTTGCTTGATCACGAGTGACCGTACAAGAAGATGGCTCAGTAACATTTTTTGATCTCCCACTAATAGAGAAAGGCGAAGGCCTCATTCTTTCTTTGCCACTGTGTGTGTAGCATGGCATGTTGGCAATTTTTTTTTATCGGCACTTAACTTTTCCTCAGTTACACTTCTTTTTTACTTCAACGCGGTACAACATTTTTTTGGGTGTGTTTTTTTAAAAAGACTATGTACTTTTTCATAGGCATTACCAGATGGCATACTGGGAACACTACCATCAGGACTGGTGCCAGCACCTGCTTGCTGATCCTATTCATATGTGGACTGCTTTGAATCCATTTTATAAGCCCAAAGCACTTGTAGTGCAAAATATTCAAACAAATGCCTCCTCTATCCTCCTCTCTTCCTGCTATAACAATTGCTAGAAGAATTTCAATAATAATTGCATGAATAATGTATAAAATAATTTCTCTCTCCCTGCTCTAATGCTGCCTGCGACCTAACCCTGCTCTCTCCCTCTGTCAAATGGCGATGGATTGCTGTAGAGACGGGTATTTATGCATTTCAAATATTGTGAGAACCGAGCTCCGAGATCCGACAACGTCCCAATGACGTTTTGCCTCGATTTCGATTCCGAACGGGCGGGAGAGTACCGAGCCTGCTCGGCTCGGTACTCGGATAGGTGAAGTTCGGTTCCTGGGAAACCGAGCCTGCCCCTCTCTAGTTTTGTGTATACATGGTAGAATTTAAGAGAAAAGTTCATGGGCATATGGGATGGCACATGACAGAAAAGATGTTAGGCGTATTTGGTGACATGTAAAGAAAAGCTGATAAGAATGTGGTGTCATGTGAAAGAGACTGGTACACAGGAGGTGACATGAGAAAACAGCTGGTGCACTTGGCGGTGGCATGCGTGCATATGATCACACAGCTCCTGGCACTGGGGTATGTGTGAGAAATAGACATGCACTGGAAATGGAGGGTGCTACGTTTAGAGGAAATCGGATGAAAAATTATATTATCAAAATGGTAGTGGATAGGTGGGATAGACATCCAGCATAGGTGGTAGATGTTTATATAAGAGAGCAACTTAAACACTCTCATTTTTTAGGGATTAAAAAAATAGATTGGCCAATTTGTTCTTATGACGTCAAATTTCTGTGTCCAGGTTTCTGAATTTGGTATTATACATTTTTTAACTTTACAAAAAGCAATGAAATTATGACGATTAAGGCAGAAACCTTAATGGACGTGTTGCACACTCCTCCTTGCACAATACAGACCTGGTATGTCATCACATCCTGTGGTTAGCTGCAGATTCAGCACTATCATGGAGTCAGATTGCTGTCACTCACACAATACAGACATGGTATGTCATCACATCCTGTGGTTAGCTGCAGATTCAGCACCATCATGGAGTCAGATTGCTGTCACTCACACAATACAGACATAGTATGCCATCACTTCCTGCGGTTAGCTGCAGATTCAGCACTATCATGGAGTCAGATTGCTGTCACTCACACAATACAGACATGGTATGTCATCACATCCTGTGGTTAGCTGCAGATTCAGCACTATCATGTAGTCAGATTGCTGTCACTCACACAATACAGACATGGTATGTCATCACATCCTGTGGTTATCTGCAGATTTAGCACTATCATGTAGTCAGATTGCTGTCACACAATACAGACATGGTATGTCATCACATCCTGTGGTTAGCTGCAGATTCAGCACTATCATGGAGTCAGATTGCTGTCACTCACACAATACAGACATGGTATGTCATCACATCCTGTGGTTAGCTGCAGATTCAGTACTATCATGGAGTCAGATTGCTGTCACTCACACAATGGTGGAGCTGCTAATTCACATATATGTGTCTTTTTGGAGTTTGAGTGGATGAGTTTCTGTTGTTTTCTTACATTTTAGATGGTGTGTAAGGAACCTTAATCGGACGTGTTAAACCACAAGTTTTTCTTTTCTTCAGAATATAAATATAAAACTAATCTGTCCCATTTTAAAGATAGGGAATTTCATAGTGTTGCACGTGTCAGATAGAAGTGCGAGCTGGGTGTACTCTGTGTGGCTTCACTTTAGAGGAAAAGTATGGCTGACTTTTCCCCACATTGACATTCTCTTATGTCAACTAGAGAGGAATTAGACATATTTGCTGGCTACATGGTGGCTGGTTTGTGTTTTGTGGCTGGGGGGGGGGGCACACTATACCACTATTAGCCCTGGCATCGCTCTTATTACAGAGTTTATTCTATCCAAGCAGTACCATAGGCGGCTGTTACGGAATCTATATTAAACTTCCCGCCCCCTCTGTGACATCATTTAATTTATTCACTTCACTGAGCTGGGGGTGGGAAATGAAGAACGTGCTTCTGTAATCTGGTCCTGGGTCTGATCACACAGCTGTGATCTGTGCATGAAAACGGAGCAGAACAGGTGTAATGAAAATGTACCTGACTTATAAATGTAAATATGTCACTTTACTAATAGTTTTAATGTTTTTCAGCTACCCCATGACTCCATTCTTACCAATATAAATAGTAATCTGACGCACATATATTGTATGCAGCGTCATTTCCTAGAATATAATATAAAAACTCCAAATTACTTGGATTATTCTATGACAGTAGATCTATTAATCTCTAAAACGTTTGTGCAATATGAAAAGCACAGTCCAACTCGCAGTTCAAATGAGCCTGAGAACATTGGGACATTGAAATAAATTAACACCAGAATAAAATACATATATAAAAATGACAAATACACAATTAATTTATTTGTTTTTATTGTTTTGTGAAGATACAGTGATTTACCTGGGCATCCGTGAGAGAGAGGAGCAGCCTGATCTGTATTCACCTGTCACATTGTTGAGAGTGGGGAGCAGAAATCACTGAGAGGGACTGCACACAGCACGAGAGATCCCAGCAACATCTTTTCCCTGGTGAGTGCTTCTGTTATTCTTCCTGCACTTTTCACTGATACAATCCTCAATCTACCTGCTTGCTACGCCTCGGGTCTCTGTGACAGCTGATTGGCAGCAGGCAAAACACTTCCCACATTCAGAGCAAATATGTAGCTTCTCTGTTTGCTATGAGTTCTCTGGTAGCAATGTCTCTGCCATTGATCTCTCCTCTTCACTCTGGCAGGTACAATAGTACAAGCACTTCTGTCAATTGTCAGCTTGATTCCTCCAGTAACCCTATTTCCTTTGGGAGTTGGTAGCAGACTCCTCTTACCATCTTGAGTAGCACTGTAATGCTGAAGGTGTGGGGGAGCTGGCCTCAGCCTATAGAGATTTGCTCCTTCTCCCTCTCTGCCTGCCATCTGTACTGTCCTCCCAATCTTCAGAGGCTGTGGGTTTCGGTTTCCGACTCTATGTTCTCACCTCCCTTTTTCCCGCCAGTTTTCTTGTATAATATTATAATATATACTGACACCTGGCTACCCTGAACAGTGATCTGAACTGGTACATTGAGCTACTGCTTAGATCTGTTCAGAAAATATTGCACATGGAACAGGGACAGTCTGATCAGACGCCTGCTGAAGGGTGAGTGTGCCAGGGTGGCAGGAAATGGTGATCAGCGGCCTAGGAAGTGTATCCAGAGCAAGTTGTGCAGCAGAGGGGAGATGTTTTCCAGTGGATGAGGGAGGATAGTGGGAAGAGAGCACCTAGCTTGAAGGGTGTGCTGGCAGATAGGGGTCCTGGAAATAAGGCGGGTGTGGTAAAGGGTATGGTCAGAGGCTCAATACAGATTGGGAGCTGAGTAATGAGTTCTGACGTGATGGGGTCTGGGAAATAATAATTGAAAATAGGGGACAATGGGATGAAGTGGTCAGTGGGGAGCATGCGAGAGAAAAAGCTGGTGTGCAGGGGGTGGCATGTGAGAGAAAAGCTGGTGTGCAGGGGGTGGCATGTGAGAGAAAAGCTGGTGTGCAGGGGGTGGCATGTGAGAGAAAAGCTGGTGTGCAGGGGGTGGCATGTGAGAGAAAAGCTGGTGTGCAGGGGGTGGCATGTGAGAGAAAAGCTGGTGTGCAGGAGGTGAACTGAGAGACAATCTGATAAAAAAAAAAATGGTGCACAGGGACTGATGTGAGAAAAATTCTGCTGCGCAGGAGGTGGCAAGTGAAAGCCGGTGCATAGGGAGTGATGTGTGAGAAAATCTGGCACGTGAGATTGCTGCCACTCACAAAATGGTGGAGCTGCTAATTCACAGATTTGTGTGTTTATTGGAATACACACATGCAGTCTATGCAAGGTCTGAAGGTCTGAGCAGCCTTGTAGCACAAAAGATAATCCCCACAATATTTTGTGTTACAAGATATTGATACACACACAAATATTTGTAGACATTATATTGTAGATATGGTCATAGAACTGAGCAGAATGCTTGGAAGATGTTTTAATTATCCACATTTTCATGATGAGTGCAGAGAATATTCTGGCATCCTGATGCATGGATTGGCCACAGATGTGACAGGATTGGTGGCATGTGTTACCCATGTATGGTCCGTGCAGGAGATGCTTAAAATATAATTGGTGTGTTTTGAGGTTAGCAAGTGAGGATTATACAAATAGGTCTCTGTACTGCCCATTTGACTGGCAATGGGGACACGGCAATGTGGCAACATGCTCAAAAATTTAAACAATGGTCTATGACTGGGTCATATTTGTGTATAAAATATTTTCGTATTCCTTACACAATATAACACGACTTCAGTTAAAATAGACTGATTAGAGTACTCATTAGGCTTTTAAATATTAATATACTTTTTTCTTACAGGTGAATTCCCACTAACAACGGAAGATTTCTCAGGAAGGACCTTGTTCCCTAAACATCTGAGTGTTGCAAAAATAACCCCATCTACAAGTCATATATATTACACATGATGATTTTTCTTAAAATATAGAGGAGTCCCACAAGCTAATTTCACTTTATGAATAGGAGAAACCTTCTACAACTAAGTCGTTACACATAAAACACATGATGAATCTCAGAGGAGAGAAACCCTATGTGTGCTCTGAATGTGACAAACGTTTTACATTTATATCAAAACTGATCATACATCAGAAGATTCACACAGGAGAGAGACCATTTAAATGCTCTGAATGTAGCAAGTGTTTTACCACCAAGGCAGGACTTGTTGTACATCAGAGGATTCACACAGGAGAGAAACCATTTGAATGCTCTGAATGTAGCAGTTGTTTTAGCAACAAGTCACATCTTATTAGACATCACAGGATTCACACAGGAGAGAAACCATTTAATTGCACTGAATGTAGCAATTGTTTTACCACCAAGTCAGATCTTAATTCACATCAGAGGATGCACACAGGGGAGAAACCATATAAATGTTCGGAATGTACCAAGTGTTTTACCACCAAGTCAGATCTTAATATACATCAAAGAATTCACACAGGCGAGAGACCATATAAATGCTTGGAATGTAGCAGGTGTTTTACCAGCAAGTCAGATCTTAGGAGACATCAGAGGATTCACAGAGGGGAGAAACCATTTAAATGCTTGGAATGTAGCAGGTGTTTTACCCGCAATTCACATCTTACGAGTCATCACAGGATTCACAAAGAAGAGAAACCATTTACATTCTCTGAATGTAGCAAGTTTTATAATGAAACGAAAACAGAATTCACATTATAGAGTTACCTTGAGGATCTGAATGTAGCATATACTGTATATCATAAGTTGTCTTATTGTGTCACCATAATATCCATACAGGGGGCACATTTTTATTTTCTCACTGTGGCGGGTTTGATATAACATCAAAGCCATGTTATATGTCAGTAGACTAGAGCTGTCTGAAATGGGTACTTGGGGGTATTTTCTCCTGGGATGGTCTCCATGTTATTAACTAGAGCTGCAGTATACAGATAGACGATGACCATGTGGGAGCCCTTGCTGAGCTCTGTAATATACTGCTGTTCATCTTGTGCAGTTGTTGGGACTAGTAGAAGGAAGAGCTTTCTGTCCAGTAGAGCGGATCAGCATCTCTTCTCAGTACTGGGATTCCTACTACAACCAGCAGAACTATGAGTAGAGAACATTTCTACAGGAACACTGCACACTGCCCTGTTTCATACTATATGTGCTCTTATTGGTCTCTTATATCCCCTTATTCTTTCCCTCATACCGATCTATTGCTGCCTTACCTCCCTCTGTCATGAGAACTATGTACTTAGGGTTATTTAGTAAATGGTGCAAGTAAAGCCCTGGTTCTGTATCTGATGACAACCAATCAGATCATTATATTTGTTTGTTTGATGACATCAGGCTGTTAGTAGTTGACACCTGGTCCAATATCTGTAATTACCATGTTTGTTACTGGCAGCTGTTTCTATATCACTTGATGTTGAATAAAAGCTGATATTGATACATGTGGATATTCTGTTTTTGGGTGTAGAACTTATATATTTTTACAGAATTATTAAATATTATACACTCTTCTATTTTTTAGAAGATGGAACCAGGGTTGATATTAGGGGTCATGTGATGCTGACGATATAACAAGCAATAATAAAAACACTGCAAAGACCAGTTATCATTATTATCATACAGCAAATGTATCAGTTATGTCTGTTTTACCTATACTGCAATATAAACACAGGGTCTTACTGCCAATCAGTGATTGCTCAGTAGTAGGACAGATACATAGTATTCCCTGCTAGCTGCTGTCTGTCCTTGTCTCCTGTCCTCCAGAGGAACAACTCACTGTGTAATGGTGGCTGATCCAGTACACTAAACCCATATATATCCATTTATGTGACATTATCTATTGTAATAATGTAACATGATCATACATTACTGTTATACTATTCTTATCAATATTGGTTAAAAATGATCACACAATTAGTTATAACAATTCAATGAATTTCTTATTCCAGTCTATATCCTGACAGGTTAAATTACAGTTAGTTTTGCCTTATGTCCGTCCATGTGTCTCAGGATCTACTCCTAATAGCTCGGTCTCTATCCACTGATGGAGGATAAATGAGTAAGGAATATTGATCCCTACACTCCTGGGTCAACCAAGATTTTCTTATGTTCTCTTTCACCTGGCCAGGACTTACATATAATAGGAGATGTGTGTGATGTTCAGGCCTACAGCACTTACCTGATCTGGGAGAGATGATGAGGGATAGAACTCTCTGCAGTCATTGTGCCTGTAGTTGCCGCCTCTGAGTTTAATGTCTCTGTAGCTGTTGTCTCTCTGAGCACTGTCTCTGTAGCTGTGGTCTCTGTAGTTGTCTCATTGATCTGATCTAAACTGTTTCTTATATCCTTACCTGCTCTTATCTCTTAAAACTTAGTTACCACTTTTATGCTCACTTTCTTTTATGTTACTCTATTTTGTGACTAAAGTGCTTCTATCCAGCCTTCCACTACTCCTGTCCCCAATCACCTCCGTCTGTGCTACTCTGTTCTCTCTATTACCTCATTTTATTTATATCCAACTGCACTGTCTGTGCTCTTATCTTTCCCTGTTACTACCTGTATTGCCATCAAGATCAATTCCCCCCTCCTCCACAGTGCTCCGCAAGGTGCCATTTAGAAGGGAAAACAGTACATACATAAAACGGGGTGTGACAGGATGGACCTCCTATGCCACCCTGTCCGTGTGTTGCTGGGGATCAGCTGGGTTTGCCTTGCCAACATCCCCTTTCCCCCAAATGCGCTCTCTAGCCGCAGTAGGAGGGGCTTTTGCTGCTGCCACCGCTAGGCTCCTTCACCAGCACCTAGAACAGCCTCCTTCTGGGTAACTCTCGCTGCTAGTTGTGAGAGTATAAAATAATTGATAGTTATTAAGATGTACAAATATATGGTAAATGCCTTAAAAAAACTATACAGAGCTACGCTTTGAAGAAAAAAAACAGATGCTTCCTATGAAACAGACAGCAGCAAGATTCCAGACTGAAGAAAGCAGCTGGCAGGAAAAAGCATGTAATGCTGAACAGAGGATGTGGGCTTATATGTATATTTGCTGAGCTAAAGAGATTTCCTTATATGTCCTTGTCGTTAACCAGTTAATGCTGGTCACTATGTATAATAAAGGATCAGCTTGCATGGACCCTCAGAGCTGAATTTGAAACTGCAACACCTTGTTTGTGTTTTATTTCTCCACTTTGCTGTTGACGGCAAAATACCACATAGGAAATCAGGTTATCAGAGATTGATAGTAGGGGCACCAAGCCTCATTACCCCGACATTTTCTGGGGGCTCGTCTGGGATACTCAACATACCAGCCCAGGACTGACCAGAGACCTCCTAAAATCTTCAGGAACAGCAGACAAAACCGTGCGGTGAGCAGTCGAAGTTTTTTGCATTTGCAACTCCCTACTCCATCTGCTCTTCCTGTCAGATATAAGGTGGGGTTCAGTAGGGGATGGTATAACGGGTATTTGAACAAATTACTGAATAACCTGTTTTCCTGATATATATTTGTTTTTTTGTGTGAAAAATAGATAAGTAAATGTATGTGTTTGTGTCGATACAGGATATATATAAAAGGATGCAAATACATAACTTATTGATTGACCTTGATAATCAAAAGCATTCCTCTATACTTGTTGCTGAGACCTCGCCTTGTTTTGTGTAGATGATTGTCCTTGGGTTTGAGAGGTCATTATAAGAATCCTTCGCTCCTGAAAAGATTGAGTAATAATTGTACTAGTATTAATATATTGTTTCATAAAAACATCAAAGGGAGCTGAGGGAATCAGAGACATGCTGTGGGGAGTATAAATGTTAGAAAATAATCTTAGTTGTCCAGACTGTAAATGTGTTGTTATAATTCAAAAGGCACTGACAATACAAACTAATAAATTGATAGCGGTGATAGGAACTGACACTGATTGTTCAGTAACATATGGTAAACATAAGGAGGGAATTTTTAATCCAACGATATATACAGCAATAGTTGGAAGTCATGGTTGTCCAGACTATCTAAAAACCCAAATAGGATTGGGATGGTGGCTAATATATCATTTTTTAGAAGGATAAGGCCACCTACATGTCTATTAATTAATAAAATATCAGTAAAGTATGTACCCAAGTTGATCAAGCAATACATAACAGGATTTAATTGTAAAGGTGTATAAAATTAGAATAACAGTCACTTCTCAGGCACACTAGGGGCCGGTATTCCCATAACTGCAGTAATGGGGGCCCAGGGCAGTAAAGGTATGATGGTATAGACATCATACACTCCTGCGGATCTAGTTAAGGAAAGAGAAGGTATTGTGGCTGTTAGAGAAATCTATATCATCTTTAGGAAGGCGGGATTGCCAGATTTTCAGAAAGAATATAGTATATAGATTACTAGGAATAATAAAGAACACCAAGTATCAGCATGGGTAAGGGCATGTAGACATATAGAACAAGAACAAATGTTAAAGGAAGAGATGTTAGAAGACATCCAGGGACATACAGCTGTAAACTTGCCTCCTACTCAGCCACCCCCAAGTGCACCATCAGACCCACATAGTCACCCATTAGAAGGGACGTCAGGACAACTACCCCCTGTAAAGGAAATTGTGATATTTTTAATTAAGCAATATATAGCTTTCATAGATAATGTAGAAGTCAATTAGTTAAAAATGACTAACTACAGACCTTCGTAGGTAAAGAAATTCCAATTAGATTAACAGATTTAAAGGATGGGCGGTTATGCTTTAAAAATTTGGATATAACTCACTTTCAGTAAAGATAAGCAAGATAAGCTGTCTGTCCTGCTCTAAGTGAGAAAAATTTACAGATGTCTTTGTTCAATTGGTTGCAGGTCATAGCTACAATTTAAAGGATTTTGTTTATTATTATAGTATGTAACCATAAGAGCGTATGCCAGGTTTTATGTATAAATATTAGTATACCAGTTTCAGTAAAACAGAACTGATTAATCTAGACAACAGTGTGAGTCTCAGATCAATTCTCCAGTGTGCACCGTACACCTGAATTAGAAGGGATTTTACTGGTGGCAAAAAGTCTATTGCCTTTAACATACTTAGAGGCCACAGTGAGCTTCGAAAATCTTCCTGAAAAACTGTGAAGGAGTCGGGGAGAGGCAGAACTAGGAACGACAAAACCGCGGTGGGTAGAAGTTTTATTCTGCTCTAAAAAGGTCGTTGTTATTTCTGTGTCTTCTAAGATTCATCAGTTTGATGTGAAGGTTCAAGAATACTCACCCTTCTGGTTCTGATAAGATTCATTGTTTGTATTTGTTATATTTTGACATATTGCTTTATATGTCTGTTGTTGAAGAAAGGTGTACAATAATATTTAAATTAGCCACTGAAGGATTTAGAGTTAACAGTATTTGTGCTGGTAGAAATTCGAGAAAGCCTTTTAAATTCAGAGGGTCATTCTATTTTTGGCTATAGGAACTTGAGAATTGCACTGGACTATTTTTAGCTGCAGTCTTATTTTTCATATATTGCGCCAGATATAATACTTTTGGTATTGGTTGTGCAAAATGAATTAGGAAAAAAGAAAAGACAAATTACACATTGTGCATATTTTTGTTTTAGTTTTTGTTATGTTTCTGTCTTACAACCTGTGAGTGAGAGACAGAGAATGGAATGTCTTCCTCTTCCTATTCTGTGTAAAAGACTTCAGTGTGTTGAGAAAGGGAGGGGGGATATGAGCAGAGGGGGAATGAAGTTGCAGATTCTCTCCCCAGTTTGTTCAGTGTTCAGTGTGAAAGAGAAGGATTTATTTGACAATATATGTGGTTGATAGAAAAAAAGGTTTTTCATGTGTGCTTCGGTAATTCAAGAGTAATTGAAACATCTCAGCAGTGGTAACAACCTAATTGAAGCTGAAGCTAATTGAATGCTGGGACTTGTAGTTCCACAACTCTATGCTGTAACATATCAGTTATATATTTTTTTTTTCTTCCTCTTTTAGCAAGAAAGAGAGTGTTTTGTGGATTACTGAAAGAATAATATTTTCTGCTTTTCCATTTTTAAACTTGTATTAATATAATTTTACCACATTTCTGGATATTGATTTGAAGGGATTTTTGTTAGTAATTTGACTTGTGGTACAATGTTAGGATTCTAGCTAGGTCGTTTTAGCCTATTGTAGGTGCAAATGATTTATTTATTTTTTATTTTTTTTTGGTGTTGCCTCTATGGATAAATGTATGCCTGCTGAAAGTATATTCAGTTGAGAGAATGTTAGGTGAACATTTGTGTGTGATTTAATGTCAGACCCCTAGACCAGGTGAATTGAAACCAAAAGAACCTCCTCCCCCACCCGCATACAACGATATGTTGGATGCAGGAGATTCAGTGACACAGGCTATTTCACAGAGTCAAATGAATGAAGCAGCTGTTGAATAAAAACAAGACACTCTTCTAATATGTAGATAACTTATTACCCTGTTGCCAAATGAATGACAGGTGTCAGGAAGAGACTACATCATTAATTAACTTCTTAGGGCAGCAACATTGCAAGGTATCACCCACAAAAATAAAAGCAGCGCAGAGTAAGGTAATATTTTTAGGACATTGTATCTCACAAGGTACCAGACACCTCACACAGGACAGGATAACTGCAATCCAGCAGGTAAAGCCACCACAGAACACCAAAGAATTAAGGGCATTCCTAGGTTTGGTAGGGTACTGCAGGGAATGGATTGCCGGAGCATCCCTCCTAATGCAACCCCTCTATGATGCTCTTAGTGAGGTAAAAGGGTCCAGGATATATTTAACTGAATCACAACTAACATCGTTTGAAACATTAAAACAAGCCATTGTGCAGGCACCAGCGTTAGGATTACCACAATATGATAAGCCATTTACCTTGTTCTGCAATGAATCTAAGGGACATGCACCAAGGGGTCCTTTCACAGGTACACTCACATAAACAGAGACCGCTGGCTTACTATTCATTACATCTAGACAGTATCATAAGAGGAGCCCCGTCCTGTATAAGGGCGGTGGCAGCCGCAGCCTTGCTAAAAGATAAGGTGGCAGATATAGTACTAGACCACCCCTTAACTATACAGGTCCCACATGCAGTTACAGAAATACTAAACCAAGCAAGAACAAAGCATCTGTCCACAGCAAGGCTCACTAAGTATGAGGTGTCATTATTAAGTCATGCACATGTAACAATTAAAAGATGCACAGTTTTGAACCTGCTACACTGTTTCCAGTTGAAGCAGGTTCAACAGAGGGGAGTGAGGTGGGTGGGGACCTACCCACCCTTGATGAATCAGAAAGGGAGAAATGTATCAGTACCAGACAAAATACACACAATAATTTTCCCTTTTCTGAGTCACATGACTGTGCTGAACTAATGAAGCTAGAAATGAAGGAATTAGAAAATGTGACAGATGTCCCTATACCTAATGCAGATTGGAACTTATTTGTTGACGGTTCCAGGTATTATTATGAAGGGTTACCACACACAGGGTATACTGTGACCACCCTGGAAGAGACTTTGATACAACAACCACTCCCACCTTTCTGCTCAGCACAAGAGGCGGAGTTGCATGCACTCACTGAGGCATGTATAATGGCAGAAAACCAAACAGCTATCATATACACAGACTCCAGGTGCGCATATGGCGTGGCCCATGACTTTGGGCCAATATGGAAGAGCAGGGATTTTGTGGGGTCAGCAGGAAAACCTATCAAGCACGCAGAACAGATAAGGGATCTGTTTAGAGCTCTGCAGCTACCCAGGAAGGTAGCTATATTGAAAGTCCAGGCACACACTAAAGAAAAGACTAGGGAGGCTATGGGAAATGCCAAGGCAGATGCTGCTGCTAAACAGGCAGCCCTTATGCCTATGGTGCAGGTCTGCCATGTGACACAGGGTGAAAACCCTGTAGAGCCTATAACTCTTGACATACTGCAAAAGTTCCAGGAACAAGTCTCCTCAATAGACAAAAAAAAGGCATGGGAAAAGGAAGGTGCTACATGTCAGGGAGTGCTCTGGAGAATAGATAATAAGTATTGTCTGCCCAGAAGCCTATACCCTATGATGACTCAATTGGCACATGGGCTGGTCCACAATTCTAAAGAAGCCATGACCAATATTGTCTTACGACATTGGGTAGCACCAGGATTCAATGCAGCTGCTACGGTATATGCAGCAGCCTGTGTGATATGCGGAAAATACAATCCAGGTCAGGTAGTGAAAACACCACAGAAGAACACACCAAAGCCATTGTACCCATTTCAGAGATTGCAGATTGACTATATACAGCTACCTAGGGTAGGAACATATGAGCATGTCCTTGTGTGCACAGATCTATTCTCAAATTGGCTAGAGGCCTGGGCAGTGGCTAAGGCAACAGCTAAAAACACTGCCAAGAAACTGATAAGTGAGGTAATTTGCAGGTATGGAATACCTGAAACAATAGAATCAGACCGAGGATCGCATTTTACGGGGAAAGTAATGCAAAATATAATGAAGGATATGGGGATACAGCAAGCCTTTCATACCCCGTATAGGCCGCAGGCAAGTGGAAAAGTGGAAAGATTGAATGGCACAATAAAGTTAAAAATTCAGAAAATGATTGCAGAAACAGAATAAACCTGGGTAGATTGTCTACCTTTAGCTCTATATTCAGTTAGAACAACACCAGGAAAGAAGCATAAGTTGTCCCCTTATGAAATATTGTTTGGGGGAGCCCTGAAGACAGGGTGTTATTTTCCTCAGCAATTGCAACATAATCATGCAGATCTAACTAATTATTTAATACAGCTTACAAAGATAATGACTAATGTGCACTCTCAAGTTTTCTCCTCCATTCCAGATCCAAATAACGATACAGGAACGCATGCCTTGCAACCAGGAGATTGGGTCTACCTAAAAAGGCACATGAGGAAAACTTTGGAACCCAGATTTGATGGTCCATATCAAGTGGTCTTGACTACTCCCACTTCTGTTAAGTTAGGAGGATGAGACACCTGGGTCCACGCATCTCACTGCAAAAAGCTGACAGTAAAAATTGAAGCACCATGAATCCTTTTTGTGTGATAATGTGCATAGCACTAGTAACAGTACAGATAATGTATATACAGATGTATACGCCAGGAAATAAAGTTCAGAAGGTAGACTTAACCAAATGTGCAGGTATGATATGGAATAAATCAAGTAATCAAGAAGAATGTGTGATGGTAGATGCAGGCACAGTGGATGCCCACAGTTTTCACGCCTTTGCAGAAACTAATATTATGGGACAAAGAATATTTACAGATATTTAATGCAACATTTTTCAATTCCTTAGGAATAGATGTAAATATCTCCTTGATGTTTAACTGGACTGAATGCTCAATTAAGACACTGTATCAGAAAATACAAAAGAGTAACGCTCAAACTCAATTAATGACTAACAATGAACTGGTATATAGAAATATGTTTAATGTAGCTACGCAGCTATGGATTCAAACCGATGGAATGGGTGTGAAGTGTACAGAAAACTGGTGCATAGGAAATTTTCAGACATACAGTATACTGAGGACCGAGATAATGTGTAAATTCCTCATATTGCCTGTCCCACTCTATGCCCAGGTCGGTGGAACACAATTATGGACCCCGCAGATAAGAGGGGAGTATATAGATGATAATAACAACACACATAACTTAGGATTGTGTTCAAATACAGACAATGGAATAGTGTGCTCTCAAAACACTCAAGTTTATGAACCTTGTAAGCTAGAGCATCCAACTAGTGTCTGTAATTGGGAGCTCCATGACAGGAGAAATGATATGTTTATAGAAGTAGCACCACAAATAGTGTGCTTAGTAACCCATGATAAACAAACTATAGAAATGTATAACTTGACTAACCCATTTTCAGGATGTATCCATAATGTTACTCATCTAGTAATGGTTTTGATCCTGTTGATTGTGTGGAATTGTTATTTGTCCTGTAAGTTTAGGAAAATGGTTAATCAGGCCATGACTCCGGTACCAACATATTTTAATCAAACTCAAAAAGTATGTACCTCATGTAAACGGAAGAACCCCTATCAAGCAAAAATAACATGTGTATACTGCAGTAAAATACTGCTAGGGAAAGAATAAATGATGCAAGGATACTTTCTCTTGTGAATGATTAATTCTCTATCTTCATGGAGACTTTAGGTCAAAGTCGGGATAAATGTAGCTTGAGATTAGGTAGCCCTGTATCATGACATGATAGGAAGGGTCAGGAAACACATGTATATTTGTTTAATGTAATAAAAGAGGGGATTGTGAGAGTATAAAATAATTGATAGTTATTAAGATGTACAAATATATGGTAAATGCCTTAAAAAAAAAAGAACTATATAGGACTACGCTTTGAAGGAAAAAAACAGATTCTTCCTATGGAACAAGACAGCAGCAAGATGCCAGACTGAAGCAAGCAACTGGCAGGAAAAGCATGTAATGCTGAACAGAGGATGTGGGCTTATATGTATATTTGCTGAGCTAAAGAGATTTCCTTATATGTCCTTGTTGTTAACCAGTTAATGCTGGTCACTATGTATAAATAAAGGATCAGTTTGCATGGACCCTCAGAGCTGATTTTGAAACTGCAACACCTCGTTTGTGTTTTATTCTTCACTCTCCTGTTAACAGCAAAATACCACATAGGAAATCAGGTTATCAGAGATCGATAATGAGGGCACCAAGCCTTGGTACCCCGACAGGAGGTAATCGGAGGGTTGGATACTGACTTTTGGGGAAGTGTAGAAGAGGGGTGTCCCCCTGATTGTACAATCCTTTGGGGTTGACTGTTAACCTGACGCTTTGTCACAGTCGTCTGAATTTCTTGATCCGATTCGGGACCCTTGGGCCTAGCTGGAGCAGGACTGAAACAGAAACTTTGCAGGCTGGATGATCTTCCTGCTCATGTTCTTGCTGAATGTAAATATAGCAGGGGAATGAGCACTCTGGAAATGCTGACAGGAACACTGCACTTTGTAATGCAGACAGGAACACTGCACTTTGTAATGCAGACAGGAACACTGCACTTTGTAATGCAGACAGGAACACTGCCCTTTGTAATGCAGACAGGAACACTGCACTGAGTAATGCAGACAGGAACACTGCACTGAGTAATGCAGACAGGAACACTGCACTGAGTAATGCAGCCAGGAACACTGCACTGAGTAATGCAGACAGGAACACTGCACTGAGTAATGCAGACAGGAACACTGCACTTTGTAATGCAGACAGGAACACTGCACTTAGTAATGCAGACAGGAACACTGCACTGAGTAATGCAGACAAGAACACTGCACTGAGTAATGCAGACAGGAACACTGCACTTAGTAATGCAGACAGGAACACTGCACTTAGTAATGCAGACAGGAACACTGCACTGAGTAATGCAGACAGGAACACTGCACTGAGTAATGCAGACAGGAACACTGCACTGAGTAATGCAGACAGGAACACTGCACTTTGTAATGCAGACAGGAACACTGCACTTAGTAATGCAGACAGGAACACTGCACTGAGTAATGCAGACAAGAACACTGCACTGAGTAATGCAGACAGGAACACTGCACTTAGTAATGCAGACAGGAACACTGCACTTAGTAATGCAGACAGGAACACTGCACTGAGTAATGCAGACAGGAACACTGCACTGAGTAATGCAGACAGGAACACTTGAACCTGGAGCCAAGAACTGTTGTTCTGGCAATGAACAGATCACAGCAGCAGGTTTAAATAGGGTGTCCCAAACAACTATTGGCTCATCAGTTCATGTGATCATATCTACTGAATCTGGTTGGTCTGGAATGATCACCTGACTGCATCCAAGATGGCCACGCCCATGCAGCAGAACAAACAGTAAGTGTTTTTTTAAAACTGGAGGTGTGGAGGACGGGAATGCTGCAGACGACCAGAAGGGACCCAGGTAGCCGTGATATGACAGCGGCGGATGAGGTAAGTGCAGCTAAGATCCCGATTTGTGACAGTAACCCCTCCTTTACGAGTGGCCACTGGACACTTAGATTGGAGCTTAGTTGGAAACTTGTGGTGAAATTTTTTGATGAGAGATGAAGCGTGAACATCAGAAGCTTTGATCCAGGCTCTCTCTTCTGGACCATAGCCCTTCCAGTCGACTAGATATTGTAAGGTCTTATGTTGAAACCGAGAGTCCAAGATCTCTTTAATTTCATATTCATCACCATATTCAGTCTGCACTTCAGGAGAAACCAGTTTGGGTGTATAAAACCGATTTAGCACCAGTGGTTTTAAGAGAGAAATATGGGGTTTTACCCGGAACAAGATCAATGGGACAGTCCCAATCCCGATGAGGTGGTAGAGTTTCAGCGGCCTGCTTACTGAAAACGTCTGTGAACTCTTGGTAGGCAGGAGGAACTGGCAAAACTTCTTTATCAGAGGTGGAGCAATGTGGAAGAACACGTTGTAAACAGGACCCGAAACAAGTTGGAGCTCACGCCAAGATTTGTGGAGTCGACCAGTCGATATGGGGGTTATGCGTTTAAAGCCATGGAAACCCGAGAACCACAGGGCTAGTGGCTTCTGGGATGACCAAAAAGGTAAGAGACTCAGAATGCAGAACTCCTATTTGGAGCGTCACCGGACAAGTCTGATGCGTAATGGTACCCCCTGGAATACAGCTACCATCAACCGCAGAGAGAAAGATGGTCACTGGAATTTTCTCTAGTGGAATGGCTAGTTCAGCAGCTAATTTGGCAGACATGAAATTCCCAGCTGCTCCAGAATCCAGCAGGGCTGAAATGTATTGGGAGCCTTGAGCGTGTTTCAGGGTGACTGGGAGAATACAGTTCTTGCCTTGTGGGGAGCGAAGGGCCACTCCTAGGCTCACCTCCTCATCGTCAGCTAGGAGGGTGTGTTTACCTGGCTTCCGAGGACAATAATGTAGCAGATGTCCGGAACTGGCACGGTATAAGCAAAGTTTCTCTCTAACTCGCCGTTCTCGCTCGGTGGGTGAAAGACGTGCTTTTGCCTAGTTGCATGGGTCCTTCAGGGAAAGGAGACAGTGCACGGACCCGTCGAGTAGGGTGGAACTTGGAGTGTTTCAGCCTCCTCCTTTCTAGAGCTCTACCTCTGAACTGAAGATCAACCCGATTGCAGATGGTAATCAATTGGTCTAGCATTGTAGGTAAATCCCGAGATACTAATACCTCTTTAATGTGGTCAGACAGGCCCTGCCAGAAGACCGCAACAAGAGCATCGTTATTCCAAGACAGCTCAGAGGAAAGTGTTTGAAATTGAACGGCATACTGGCCCACGGACTGCTGCCCTTGCCGAAGGCGCAGAATATCTAAAGCGGCTGACGTTGTTCTTCCAGGCTCGTCAAATATTCTGCGGAAGGTAGACAGGAAGCTATCAATATCAGATAAAATTGGGTCAGATTTTTCCCAGAGCGGTGACGCCCACGCCAGGGCTTGCCCTGATAGTAACGAAACAATATAAGCAGTTTTAGTACGTGCAGTAGGGAAATTCCCGGGTTGTAATTCAAAGTGTATACTACACTGGTTGAGAAACCCGCGGTAATTCTTCGGATCGCCATTGTATTTAGCTGGCGTGGGAAGATGGAGTCCGGATGAAGTGGGTAGTGAAGCAGGTATTACTGGCTCAGGCGGAGTATGGGATGGTTGACTGCGGAATAACTGCAAGGTATCCATACGTGTAGAAACATCCTGCAGCAATCTCAAAATTTGCCCCTGGTTAGTTTCTTGTCTCTCAATACGTTCAGCTAATATTTGGACAGAGTCCTCCCTCGGGGTATGTTCCCCTAGCAGATCCATTGGGCCAGAACAAACTGTCACGGTCGTCTGAATTTCTTGATCCGATTCGGGACCCTTGGGCCTAGCTGGAGCAGGACTGAGCAGGAGGAGGTAAGTGCGGCTAAGATCCCGATTTGTGACACGCTTCTGCTAGTGTGACCTAACAGCCACGTATTGATCCTTCACTTGGGTGGCTTCTTCCATTGTGGCTGGCCTCATATATATATATATATATATATATATATATATATATATACCTAATGCACAGCAATACATACCCAGAGTATGTGAATGTACAGTATTATGTGTTGTAGATAGTGACATAAATATGATTATTTATTAATATTTCATAAGTTAATAAAAATATGTTTACTTGAGTCAATTAGACTAGCAGTATCAATAGCCCATTCTCTAATTATTGTATAGTAGTATCAAAGCAGGTATCGTAAATGGCCAGTTCTGATCTCTGTCAGACAGTTTGGGAAGAGTACCACTCTGTATTAGAACATTCTCCATAAACACCAAGGACATCTAGTGCCTCCTTCAGTTCATATGTATAACGCATACAAAATATACAGGTCAGTAAACACTTTGTTTCAAATTTAAATGCTGAATCATTATATTTATCAATGGGTGGTAATATGGAACGACTGCTTTGATGATGTTGTAAAAGTGTGCAGCTTCTATTTATAGATGTAAACAGCATGTAACACTGTTGTCATGTACAGACGCAAGTAGAATAGGTCTCACACAGCATACATACATACATACATACATACATACATACTGCACCCCACCACTGCCTGCCAGATCATTCATACAAACATACATACATACTGCACCCCACCACTGCCTGCCAGATCATTCATACATACATACATACAAACATCCATACATACATACAAACATACAAACCCCACCACTGCCTGCCAGGGCATACATACTTACATACATACATACTGCACCCCACCACTGCCTGCCAGAGGATACATACATACATACATACATACATACATACCCCACCACTGCCTGCCAGGGCATACATACATACATACATACAAACCCCACCACTGCCTGCCAGGGCATACATACATACATACATAAATACATACATACATACATACATACTGCACCACTGCCTACCAGAGCATACATACATACATACATACATACATACTGTACCACTGCCTGCCAGAGCATAAATACATACATACAAACCCCACCACTGCCTGCCAGAGCATACATACATACATACAAACATACATACATACATACTGCACCACTGCCTGCCAGGGCATACATACATACATACATACATACAAACCCCACCACTGCCTGCCAGGGCATACATACATATATACATATAAACCCCACCACTGCCTGCCAGGGCATACATACATACATACATACATACATACATACATACAAACCCCACCACTGCTTGCCAGGGCATACATACATACATACATACATACATACAAACCCTACCACTGCCTGCCAGGGCATACATACATACATACATACATACATACATACATACATACAAACCCTACCACTGCCTGCCAGGGCAGACATACATACATAAATTAAAACCCTACCACTGCCTGCCAGAGGATACATACATTCATACTGCACCACTGCCTGCCAGAGCATACATACATACATACTGCACCACTGCCTGCCAGAACATACATACATACTGCACCACTGCCTGCCAGAGCATACATACATACATACATACATATATACATACTGCACCACTGCCTGCCAGAGGATACATACATACATACATACATACAAACACCACCACTGCATGCCAGAGGATACATACATACATACATACATACAAACCCCACCACTGCCTGCCAGAGCATACATACATACATACATACTGCACCACTGCCTGCCAGAGCATACATACATACATACATACATACATACCCCACCACTGCCTGCCAGAGGATAGATACATACATACATACATACATACATAAATACAAACCACACCACTGCCTGCCAGAGCATACATACATACATACATACATACTGCACCACTACCTGCCAGAGCATACATACATACATACATACATTCATACATACATACTGCACCACTGCCTGCCAGAGCATACATACATACATACATACATACATACATACAAACCCCACCACTGCCTGCCAGAGGATACATACATACATACATACATACTGCACCACTGCCTGCCAAAGCATGCATACATACATACATACATACATACATACATACCCCACCACTGCCTGCCAGGGCATACATATATACATACATACATAAATACATACATACATACATACTGCACCACTGCCTGCCAAAGCATGCATACATACATACATACATACATACATACAAACCCCACCACTGCCTGCCAGGGCATACATACATACATACATACATAAATGCATACATACATACATACATACATACTGCACCACTGCCTGCCAGAGCATCCATCCATCCATCCATCCATACAAACCCCACCACTGCCTGCCAGAGCATGCAAACATACATACATACATACATACATATATACTGCACCACTGCCTGGCAGAGCATGCTTACATACATACATACATACATACATACAAACCCCACCACTGCCTGCCAGAGCATACTTACTTACATACATACTTACATACATACATACATACATACAAACCCAACCACTGCCTGCCAGGGCATACATACATACATACATACATACATACATACATACAAACCCTACCACTGCCTGCCAGGGCATACATACATACATACCATCCCTACCATTGTCTGCCAGGGCATACATACATACATACAAACCCTACCACTGCCTGCCAGAGCATACATACATACATACATACTGCACCACTGCCTGCCAGAGCATACATACATACTGCACCACTGCCTGCCAGAACATACATACATACATACTGCACCATTGCCTGCCAGAGCATGCATACATACATACATACATACATACTGCACCACTGCCTGCCAGGGCATACATACATACATACATACATAAATACAAACCCCACCACTACCTGCCAGGGCATACATACATACATACATACATACATACAAACCCTACCACTGCCTGCCAGAGCATACATACATACTGCACCACTGCCTGCCAGAGCATACATACATACATACATACAAACATACATACATACTGCACCACTGCCTGCCAGAGGATACATACATACATACAAACCCCACCACTGCATGCCAGAGGATAGATAGATAGATACATACATACATACAAACCCCACCACTGCCTGCCAGAGCATACATACATACTGCACCACTGCCTGCCAGGGCATACATACATACATACATACATACAAACATATATACTGCACCACTGCCTGCCAGAGCATGCATACATACATACATACATACATACTGCACCACTACCTGCCAGAGCATGCATACATACATACATACATACATACATACATACGTACTGCACCACTGCCTGCCAGAGCATACATACATACATACATACATACAAACCCCACCACTACCTGCCAGGGCATGCATACATACATACATACATACAAACACTACCACTGCCTGCCAGAGCATACATACATACTGCACCACTTCCTGCCAGAGCATACATACTGCACCACTGCCTGCCAGAGGATACATACATACAAACCCCACCACTGCATGCCAGAGAATAGATAGATAGATAGATACATACATACATACAAACCCCACCACTGCCTGCCAGAGCATACATACATACAAACATACCCCACCACTGCCTGCCAGAGGATACATACATACATACTAGAGATGGGCGGGTCCGGTTCTCCGAGAGCCGAACCCACCCGAACTTTGGGTATCCGAGTACCGAGCTGAGCAGCTCGGTACTCTCCCGCCCATTCCGAATCCAAATCGAGGCCGAACGTCATTGTGACGTCGTCGGATCTCGGGGCTCGGTTCTCGCGATACTTCAACTTTATAAATACACGCCTCCACAGCAATCCATCGCCATTTGACAGAGGGAGAGAGCAGGGTGTAGTCATAGGCTAATTAGAGCAGGGACAGAGAATACAATATTGTTCTTGCAATTGCTCTAACCAAAATCGCTAGTGCAGAGAGGAGGATAGAGGTTTATTATTTTTTCTTCATATTTGGCACTCCCCAGCGCTTTTGGGGTGTCCCCCATAATTGTGCATAAATATTTCTGGCTGTCAAAAGTCATATCTGTCAGCAGTATATACCAAATAATTTTTAGCACTCCTCAGTGCTTTTGGGGTGTCCTCCCTAATTGTGCATTAATATTTCTGGCTGTCAAAAGTCATTTCTGTCAGCAGTATCTACTAAATAATTTTTAGCACTCCTCAGTGCTTTTGGGGTGTCCTCCCTAATTGTGCATTAATATTTCTGGCTGTCAAAAGTCATATCTGTCAGCAGTATCTACTAAATAATTTTTAGCACTCCTCAGTGCTTTTGGGGTGTCCTCCCTAATTGTGCATTAATATTTCTGGCTGTCAAAAGTCATATCTGTCAGCAGTATCTACTAAATAATTTTTAGCACTCCTCAGTGCTTTTGGGGTGTCCTCCCTAATTGTGCATTAATATTTCTGGCTGTCAAAAGTCATATCTGTCAGCAGTATCTACTAAATAATTTTTAGCACTCCTCAGTGCTTTTGGGGTGTCCTCCCTAATTGTGCATTAATATTTCTGGCTGTCAAAAGTCATATCTGTCAGCAGTATCTACTAAATAATTTTTAGCACTCCTCAGTGCTTTTGGGGTGTCCTCCCTAATTGTGCATTAATATTTCTGGCTGTCAAAAGTCATATCTGTCAGCAGTATCTACTAAATAATTTTTAGCACTCCTCAGTGCTTTTGTGGTGTCCTCCCTAATTGTGCATTAATATTTCTGGCTGTCAAAAGTCATTTCTGTCAGCAGTATCTACCAAATAATTTTTAGCACTCCTCAGTGCTTTTGGGGTGTCCTCCCTAATTGTGCATTAATATTTCTGGCTGTCAAAAGTCATATCTGTCAGCAGAATCTACTAAATAATTTTTAGCACTCCCCAGTGGTTTGCGCTCAGAATGGATTCAAAGCAGTCCACATATGATCTGAATGAGCAACCAGGTTCTGTCACCAGTCCTGATGTTAGTGTTCCCAGTACGTCATCTGGCCAAGGCGATGTCAAACAACAGAGTGTTTCCAAATTAGTGCAAAAACCAAAACCCAAATTTTTTTTACTGTATTGAAGCGAAAAAGAAGTGTAACTGAGCAAAAGTTAAGTGACGATAAAAAAAAAATTGCAAGCATGCCATTCTACACACGCAGTGGCAAAGAGAGAATGAGGCCTTCACCTTTGGCTATTAGTGGCAGATCCCAAAAAGTTACCCAGCCTACAATTGGTGCACAACTACTGTTACGCGTCAAAGCCGAGCTGCAAGATAACAGTGAGGCATTACAGGAGAATATTTGCTCTGATTCACAAATGACAACAATCCCTGTGGAGAGTCCATCCAACAGTGGGATGTCTAATCGTGAGCATTCTGCTGATGTGTGCCTTAATAGCCCGAGTGTAGCCGGTGATACCCAAATTGAGGATGCCACTTTGGAATTAGAAGAGGATGAGGGGGAGATTTGTGTAGGCGACGAGGGCGCTAATGAGGATGTTGATGATTATGATGCAGACAGATACCAAATTGCCTTTCTCAATTTCTATTTATATTCTAGATTATATAACGGCTGAATAGTTTTCTATTTTACTCCTAGTGGAGAGAGGATCTGATACAGACAGATACCAAACTGACTTTGTCCATTTCAATTTATATTGTACTGTATATAACGGCTGAATTTATTAGTATTTTATACAAGTGGAGGGGGGCCTAGAGAGACAGAAACCAAACTGGCTTTCTCCATGTCAATTAATATTGTACAGTCTATAATGGCTGAATTTTTTGGTATTTTATACAAGTGGAGGGGGGCCTAGAGAGACAGAAACCAAACTGGCTTTCTCCATGTCAATTAATATTGTACAGTCTATAATGGCTGAATTTTTGGGTATTTTATACAAGTGGAGGGGAGCCTTGAGAGACAGAAACCAAACTGGCTTTTTCCATTTCTTTACATATTTAACTATAAGTGTAGGGTGTAATATACATTCAAAGACGATGGCTGCATTGCCAATATGCATAGATGGAGAGGAAGACAATCTGTTTTGTGTGTAGAATAGGCCTACCAACGAAGAATTAAACTGTTTTTTTGGATGATTTATTACCTCAACAATTAGATTACTTGTCTCTAAAACAGTTGGAGCACTAAATTGGGTTAATTTAGGCCCAAAAACATGGATTTTCCAAAAAAATAGCAAAACAAAACCAAACAAAACCAAAACCAAAACCAAAACCAAAACACGCAATGGTGGTTTTGCAAAACCAAAACCAAAACCAAAACACGACGGTAATCCAGATCCAAAACCGAATCCAAAACCAAAACACGGGGGTCAGTGACCATCTCTAATACATACATACATACATACAAACCCCACCACTGCCTGCCAGAGCATACATACATACTGCACCACTACCTGCCAGAGCATACAGTTGAACATTGGGTTGCTTTAATTTATTAACCTCATTTGTTACATAATCTAAGTGTGTATAAAAACCTATGAGATGGACTTAAGTTAACCATATTATTCCATACTTGCCAACTCTCCCGGATTGTCCGGGAGACTCCCGCATTTTGCGAGAGTCTCCCGGACGAGTGTGGCAATCTCCCTGATAGGAAGTGGGAAAAATTCAGTTTAAACGCTTCACCCGGAATCGCGGCGTTTAGCCCCTCCCCCGCTGTAAAATGACGCGATTTGCGTCATTCCGTCATGGGGGCGGGGCCAAAATGACACAATTTCGCCGCCCCGCCCCCTGCACGCCCACGTCCCAGCCGGCATCTCCCGGAAAAAGAAAAAGAAATGTTGGCAAGTATGTATTATTCTTAAATAAAGCCAGATGGGTTACATGTATTCATCTGAACATTATATCGGATTACAACATGGTGGATGTACTGTTTCCTGACCAAGGCATCACCTCCCTCTTACAGACAGGAAGCTGAGAGTAGCTGGAGCCCCTCTGACATCACAAATGACTGGAAGGGGTTAAAACAGGGAGTCTCTCTTACTTAACCAGGAATAAGTCAATCAGCAACTGGTTGGAGCAGCTATTGTTCCCCCTGGAACTGTGTCAGACTCCAAGGGCTAGATTTACTAAGCTGCGGGTTTGAAAAAGTGGGGATGTTGCCTATAGCAACCAATCAGATTATAGCTGTCATTTTGTAGAAGGTACTAAATAAATGAAAGCTAGAATCTGATTGGTTGCTATAGGCAACATCCCCACTTTTTCAAACCCGCAGCTTAGTAAATCTAGCCCCTAGTCTCCAAAACAGCAGGAGGGAAAGCCATGAGGGAAGGACAGCTCTCCACATCCATCTCCATCCCACTCATACCTCCCAGCCAATCCCAGCATCTGTGACCTGTGGATAACCCTGCAGGGAGGGATTCCACACCTGGGAAATGTTGTCCCTTTAAGAAGACCTGCAGGAGAGACTTCTGGGGGTGTGGGATTTTTGCTTCTAGAAGCTACTGCTGTTGGAGTTTCGGCTGCTGCCCGTGTGCTGAGGCTTTTACCTGGGAGTATTGTGGCTATTGGATTACAAGCTTTTCCTGGACTTGCAGACTTGTTTGCTCTGCCTGGCTTATTCTATTAATCACGGACATCATCCTTCCCCTATAACTTGGACTGGTAAAGAAAACCTATTTTCGTTATAAACAATTTGGGGTTATTGAACACTGGGGTGTTACTGGGTGATGGTTGAAGTTTGGTGAACACTGGGTGTTGTTTGAATTATGGTTTGATACATATAAGCTATTGTTTGCAGTTAGCTGTAATAAAGATACCGTTGTATCCACACATTTTCTTTGCCTGTGTGATCCTGAACCCCTTGATACCAGGACTTTCTTCTGGGTTCCTACCCTAACATCCTGGTATCCTCACACATACATACATACATACATACATACATACAAACCCCACCACTGCCTGCCAGAGCATACATACATGCATGCATACATACATACATACAAACCCCACCACTGCCTGCCAGGGCATACATACATACATACATACAAACCCTACCACTGCCTGCCAGGGCATACATACATACATACATACACACCCTACCACTGCCTGCCAGGGCATACATACATACATACATACAAACCCTACCACTGCCTGTCAGGGCATACATACATACATACATACATACATACAAACCCTACCACTGCCTGCCAGGACATACATACATACATACATACATACATACAAACCCTACCACTACCTGCCAGGGCATGCATACATACATACATACATACATACATACAAACCCTACCACTGCCTGCCAGAGCATACATACATACAAACCCCACCACTGCATGCCAGAGGATAGATAGATACATACATACATACATACATACAAACCCCACCACTGCCTGCCAGAGCATACATACATACATACATACATACCCCACCACTGCCTGCCAGAGGATACATACATACATACATACATACATACATACAAACCCCACCACTGCCTGCCAGAGCATGCATGCATACATACATACATACATACATATATACTGCACCACTGCCTGCCAGAGCATGCTTACATGCATACATACATACATACATACAAACCCCACCACTGCCTGCCAGAGCATGCATACATACATACATACATACATACCCCACCACTGCCTGCCAGGGCATACATACATACATACATACATACATACATACTGCACCACTGCCTGCCAGAACATACATACATACATACATACATACATACAAACCCCACCACTGCCTGCCAGAGCATACATACATACATACATACATACATACTGCACCACTGCCTGCCAGAGCATACATACATACATACATACATACATACATACAAACCCCACCACTGCCTGCCAGAGCATGCATACATACATTCATACATACATACTGCACCACTGCCTGCCAGAGCATACATACATACATACATACATACATACAAACCCCACCACTGCCTGCCAGAGCATGCATACATACATATATACTGCACCACTGCCTGCCAGAGCATACATACATACATACATGCATACGTACTGCACCACTGCCTGCCAGAGCATACATACATACATACAAACCCCACCACTACCTGCCAGGGTGGGCATGCATACATACATACAAACCCTACCACTGCCTGCCAGAGCATACATACATACTGCACCACTTCCTGCCAGAGCATACATACCTACATACATACATACATACATACTGCACCACTTCCTGCCAGAGCATACATACCTACATACATACATACATACATACTGCACCACTTCCTGCCAGAGCATACATACATACATACATACATACATATATACTGCACCACTGCCTGCCAGAGCATGCTTACATGCATACATACATACATACACACAAACCCCACCACTGCCTGCCAGAGCATGCATACATACATACATACATACTGCACCACTGCCTGCCAGAACATACATACATACATACATACATACATACAAACCCCACCACTGCCTGCCAGAGCATACATACATACATACATACTGCACCACTGCCTGCCAGAGCATACATACATACATACATACAAACCCCACCACTGCCTGCCAGAGCATGCATACATACATTCATACATACATACTGCACCACTGCCTGCCAGAGCATACATACATACATACATACATGCAAACCCCACCACTGCCTGCCAGAGCATGCATACATACATATATACTGCACCACTGCCTGCCAGAGCATACATACATACATACATGCATACGTACTGCACCACTGCCTGCCAGAGCATACATACATACATACAAACCCCACCACTACCTGCCAGGGTGGGCATGCATACATACATACAAACCCTACCACTGCCTGCCAGAGCATACATACATACTGCACCACTTCCTGCCAGAGCATACATACATACATACATACATACTGCACCACTTCCTGCCAGAGCATACATACATACATACATACATACATACATACTGCACCACTGCCTGCCAGAGGATACATACATACAAACCCCACCACTGCATGCCAGAGAATAGATACATACATACATACATACATACATACATACAAACCCCACCACTGCCTGCCAGAGGATACATACATACATACATACTGCACCACTGCCTGCCAGAGCATGCATACATACATACATACATACATACATACATACTGCACCACTGCCTGCCAGAGCATGCATACATACATACATACAAACCCCACCACTGCCTGCCAGAGCATGCTTACATACATACATACATACATACATACTGCACCACTGCCTGCCAGAGCATGCATTCATACATACAAACCCTACCACTGCCTGCCAGAGCATACATACATACATGCATACATACCCCACCACTGCCTGCCAGGGCATACATACAAACCCTACCACTGCCTGCCAGGGCATACATACATGCATGCATACATACATACTGCACCACTGCCTGCCAGAGCATACATACATACATTCATACAAACCCCACTGCTGCCTGCCAGAGCATACATACATACATATATACATACCCTACCACTGCCTGCCAGAGGATACATACATACATACATACATACAAACTCCACCACTGCCTGCCAGAGCATACATACATACATACATTCATACATACATACATACTGTACCACTGCCTGCCAGAGCATACAAACATACAAACCCCACCACTGCCTGCCAGAGCATGCATACATACATATATACTGCACCACTGCCTGCCAGAGCATACATACATACATACATACATTCATACATACATACATACATACGTACTGCACCACTGCCTGCCAGAGCATACATACATACAAACCCCACCAATACCTGCCAGGGCATGCATACATACATACATACATACATACAAACCCTACCACTGCCTGCCAGAGCATACATACATACTGCACCACTGCCTGCCAGAGGATACATACATACAAACCCCACCACTGCCTGCCAGAGGATACATACATACATACATACATACATACTGCACCACTGCCTGCCAGAGCATGCATTCATACATACAAACCCTACCACTGCCTGCCAGAGCATACATACATACTGCACCACTGCCTGCCAGAGGATACATACATACAAACCCCACCACTGCCTGCCAGAGGATACATACATACATACATACATACATACTGCACCACTGCCTGCCAGAGCATGCATTCATACATACAAACCCTACCACTGCCTGCCAGGGCATACATACAAATCCTACCACTGCTTGCCAGGGCATACATACATACATACATGCATACATACAAACCCTACCACTGCCTGCCAGGGCATACATACATGCATGCATACATACATACTGCACCACTGCCTGCCAGAGCATACATACATACATTCATACAAACCCCACTGCTGCCTGCCAGAGCATACATACATACATACATACATACATATATACATACCCTACCACTGCCTGCCAGAGGATACATACATACATACATACATACAAACCCCACCACTGCCTGCCAGAGCATGCATACATACAAACTCCACCACTGCCTGCCAGAGCATACATACATACATACATTCATACAAACATACAAACCCCACCACTGCCTGCCAGAGCATGCATACATACATATATACTGCACCACTGCCTGCCAGAGCATACATACATACATACATGCATACGTACTGCACCACTGCCTGCCAGAGCATACATACATACAAACCCCACCAATACCTGCCAGGGCATGCATACATACATACATACATACAAACCCTACCACTGCCTGCCAGAGCATACATACATACATACAAACCCTACCACTGCCTGCCAGAGCATACATACATACATGCATGCATACATACATACAAACCCCACCACTGCCTGCCAGAGGATACATACATACATACAAACCCTACCACTGCCTGCCAGAGCATACATACATACATGCATACATACATACAAACCCCACCACTGCCTGCCAGAGGATACATACATACATACTGCACCACTGCCTGCCAGAGCATGCATACATACATACTGCACCACTGCCTGCCAGAGCATGCATACATACATACAAACCCCACCACTGCCTGCCAGAGCATGCTTACATACATACATACATACATACATACATACTGCACCACTGCCTGCCAGAGCATGCATTCATACATACAAACCCTACCACTGCCTGCCAGAGCATACATACATGCATACATACCCCACCACTGCCTGCCAGGGCATACATACAAATCCTACCACTGCTTGCCAGGGCATACATACATACATGCATACATACAAACTCTACCACTGCCTGCCAGGGCATACATACATACTGCACCACTGCCTGCCAGAGCATACATACATACATACATACATACATACATACATATATACAAACATCACCATTGCCTGCCAGAGGATACATACATACATACATACAAACCCCACCACTGCCTGCCAGAGCATACATACATACATACATACATATATACATACCCTACCACTGCCTGCCAGAGGATACATACATACATACATATATACATACCCTACCACTGCCTGCCAGAGGATACATACATACATACATACATACATACATATATACATACCCTACCACTGCCTGCCAGAGGATACATACATACATACATACATACATACAAACCCCACCACTGCCTGCCAGAGCATGCATACATACAAACTCCACCACTGCCTGGCAGAGCATACATACATACATACATTCATACATACATACATACATACATACATACTGCACCACTGCCTGCCAGAGCATACAAACATACATACATACATACATACAAACCCCACCACTGCCTGCCAGAGCATGCATACATACATATATACTGCACCACTGCCTGCCAGAGCATACATACATACATACATACATACATGCATACGTACTGCACCACTGCCTGCCAGAGCATACATACATACAAACCCCACCAATACCTGCCAGGGCATGCATACATACATACATACATACAAACCCTACCACTGCCTGCCAGAGCATACATACATACTGCACCACTGCCTGCCAGAGGATACATACATACAAACCCCACCACTGCCTGCCAGAGGATACATACATACATACTGCACCACTGCCTGCCAGAGCATGCATACATACATACATACATACATACTGCACCACTGCCTGCCAGAGCATGCATACATACATACAAACCCCACCACTGCCTGCCAGAGCATGCTTACATACATACAATCATACTGCACCACTGCCTGCCAGAGCATGCATTCATACATATAAACCCTACCACTGCCTGCCAGAGCATACATACATACATGCATTCATACCCCTCCACTGCCTGCCAGGGCATACATACAAATCCTACCACTGCCTGCCAGGGCATACATACATACATACATACATACATACATACATATATGCATACATACAAACCCTACCACTGCCTGCCAGGGCATACATGCATGCATACATACATACATACATACATACATACATACTGCACCACTGCCTGCCAGAGCATACATACATACATACATTCATACAAACCCCACTGCTGCCTGCCAGAGCATGCATACATACATACATACATACATACATACATACAAACATCACCATTGCCTGCCAGAGGATGGATAGATAAATACATCCATACATACATACCCCACCACTGCCTGCCAGAGCATACATACATACATACATACATACCCCACCACTGCCTGCAAGAGCATACATACATACCCCACCACTGCCTGCAAGAACATACATACATACATACTGCACCACTGCCTGCCAGAGCATGCATGCATACATACATACATACTGCACCACTGCCTGCCAGAGCATACATACTTACTGCACCACTGCCTTCCAGAGCATACCTACATACATGCATACATACATACATACATACATACATATATACATAATGCACCACTGCCTGCCAGAGGATACATACATACATACAAACCCACCACTGCATGCCAGAGGAAACATACATACAAACCCCACCACTGCCTGCCAGAGCATGCATACATTCATACATACTGCACCACTGCCTGCCAGAGCATACATACATACATACGTACCCCACCACTGCCTGCCAGAGGATGGATACATACATACATACAAACCCCACCACTGCCTGCCAGAGCATACATACATACATACATACTGCACCACTGCCTGCCAGAGCGAGCATGCATACATACAT